>QRFJ01000570.1:427348-553961 GCA_006176705.1 Cocos nucifera
AAACAAAGAAAGAGAGGGGCATGGGGCACTTCTTAGTATGAGAAAACTCATGCAAAACAAAAGAAAAGTGGGCATGGGGCATTGAGCAAGGAAGAGAGGGAGAGTCCCAGTCCAATTGCATTCTTTAATTTAACTTAGGTCAAACCTAATCTTAATCCTATTGAATTAGAATTAGGGCAACCTAATTAAAGATGACTCTAGTCCAACTAGGAGCCCAATAAAATTTGATTAAATCTCATTTAAATTTGATTTAAATTCTAAGTCAATTAGGAATTTGGTGCACTCAAGTCCTAATCTAACAGGAAATTGATCTTCCTTATAATTGGATTATCTTATAAACCAATTAGATGATCTAATCATTCCAACAAACCTAATGAATTTAACACATAGACCTAATTTTGAATTTGTCTCAGTCCTGATGTCATCAAATTGAGCCAATTAGTAATCTAATTACTAATTAATCCTCCTACAATACTTGTACTTGATCAATCATCAATCGTATTGATGATTAGATTCTTGAATAATTCATAATCATTGATCAACCATCTGATCAGATAGAAATCTCTTATGTATGTGACCCCATAGGTTCAAACCTAAGCCAATAGCATAGGAATAAATTTTTACACTAATTGAAATGACCATCTAGCAATGGTATTCGACATTCAGATAGGTTGAATATATGTAAAGCAATATTTTAGAATCTTGGCTTATGGTTATCATATAATTCATCTCTTTGACTTTTAATACTCAGAATGACTTCAGAGTTAACTGTTAACTTTTAAAACAATTCATTCATATTGTATCTCAACCTTACAAATCTCGTGACTCCTCATAAGAATTATCCAAGCCTAGATTTTGCTCAATTAAAATACAGCGAGATATTCGCTCCTGAAATCAGAAGTGGTCAATCTCATCTTGACTCATACATTGACTCTATAAGTACTTGACTGCACTCAGAAATCTTTTTTCACTATATTAAAAATATAGGTAATCTAGCACCAAAGCATAATGAGTTTCTTGCAAGTCACCATGGTAATCTCAGGTCGAAGGGACACTTATATCCATAGCCTTCGCTAGCAACTCTTGATAGTGGAGTGCTAAGCAAATTGATCATGTTTAGTGCAGATATATTTCTACATCTCATCTGTATGTCATACTAGTATCTCTATATCATTTGATTATAAGAACAATCAATGCATATGGCATACATTGACCTATACTCAATAGGTTAACATTCTAATGAATAACCTATCATTTGGTCATGAATAATTTTAAGAACTATTCGATAAATTCTCCTTTATTGATTGATAGTGGTTCTAAGGACTTCATCATAACATAAGAGTTTATTTAAAAAAGATAAATAATTTATGATGAAAAAGTCAAATAACTTTTATTAATTAATAATTCATATACAAATTACATGAGGAGCATAATCATCCACAACTTAAATAATTGGCTTTAGAGCATAATTTCTAACATAATCTAATTAGGCTCTTAATCTCTTAATCAAATCAAGATTTAATTAATTGAGTCCAAGATCTAATCAAATCAGAATCTTATTTTTCTTAGCAATTAGGTTATCCAATAACCTAATCAGGTCAGACCTAATTGAATCCAATTCAATTAGTCTTGATCTAATCCTCATGACTCAATCAAATTGATCAATTAATAATTAAATTATCAATTAATCTTTCTTTAATAAATTATATTAGGTTAATTATCAATCATATTAATAATTAAATCTTCAATGATTTATAATCATTAATTAGCCATCTGATCAGATCGAAACTTCTATATGTAAGGATTGATGATGCTCCCAAGCCCTGGAAGGCTATAAGAGGAGTCAGGATTTTGGCACTAGAGAGTCTAGGATAGGTGTGGTCCTAGGGCTAGGATAGGAGCTATCCTAGGATGGAAGTGGTGTGTAGCCCTCCACGGACTTAAGATTCAGGTGTGAGAAACTTGAGGGGCTTCGTATGTGCTTCGAAGATCTAAGACACAAGATGAAGCAAAGGACCAAAATCAGAAGAAGTTTCAGCCAAGACAAGGGGTTGGTACATAGTCGGACTGGCTCGAATATGGGTTGAATCGGCTTAGGCTGAGATCAAGCGAGCTTGGACCATAGTCGAGTTGGCCCTCCCAAGCAGACAGAAGACAATATTCGGGCAAGATGCAATCAAGCTAGCTCGACTTCTGACCAAGTCAGCTTGATGGTGGCAAATAGAATAGGACTAGATTTTCTATTTGGTCTTGAATTAGGTTTAATCCAGGGGATCTTAAGGCCTGGTTTAATGAGATCTTAAGGAGGGCTAACTCATATATGGGTTGGGTTTAGATCTAGGAAATGAGAGCATGGGAGACATGGGTGTACATGAGCTTGGTGAATGCTTTCATGTATTGGTTAGCCTAGGAGAGTTTTTTAGCTAGAGTTTGAGTTTATTAGGATTCATGTTGTATAGCAGAAATCCTAAGATATATAAATCCAGGTATTATAACTTTTACAAGTGTAGAATCAATACAGAGCTTTTCTTCCTAAACTTACTTCTCTTTGGTTCCAACACCAAGCCCTAGGTGCTGCCATCTACTTTGTTCTTTTTCATGTTTCTGGATTAACACCTAGGTTCTATGCAAGAGATCGGATCTACGACTATGGCTCTAAATAGCTGTAGGCACAATATTTGGTATCAAAGCAAGGTTGAGCATGGAGGAGGAAGAAGATCAGATTTTAATTGAGGATCAGTAGCAAGGTTTTGATCTAAGATTTTCTCCAAACTTCATGAAAAAGAAAGAGATCTAAAGGCTGCTATCCACCATCCTTAGTCAAGGTAATTTTCAGATCTACCTGTTTGCTATTTTTGATTCAAATTGATCATGGAAGGCAGTGGATTGAAGATAAGATTTGAGAAGTTTGATAAAAAAGAAAGTTTTATGATGTGGAAGATTAGGATGGAGGATCTGCTAGTTTAGATGGGGTTGGATTTAGCCTTGAAGGTAGGCTAGAGGAGATGACAGACAAGGTATGGATGTCCTTAGAGAAAATGGCATGTGCCATGATTAGGGCTTGTTTGGTGGATGAGGTTTTGTATGGCATGTTGGAGGAGAGAACACCCAAGAGTTTATAGTCAAGGTTATATTAGTTATATATAGAGAAGAACATGTGCAACAAATTGATGCTGAAAAAGTAACTATACAGCCTTCGGATGAAGGAGGATAAGGATGTTGCAGGTCGTATTTAGCGGTTCAAGCAGATGAGCATTGATTTGCTCAACATTGGGATGGATCTTGAAGAGGAGGATAAAAGTCTTTTGCTACTATGTTCACTACTCAGGAGCTTTGATTTGTTGGTGATGATACTACTGTATGGTAAGAAGACATTGGTTTTAGATATATGTACCTTAGAAGCCAGAATTGGCTGACACTTGTAATATACTTCTAGGAGAAAAATTATAATTTTGACTATAAATAATAAAATAAATTATTTTCTATCATAAATGTGTATTTAGTATTTATGATACATCCTTTGAGTTAATGGTAATGTAATTCTATTTATTTCAGGAAAAAATTTAAAGACATGAATTTTTATTGTTAATATAAAAATCTCCTAACCGTAGGATCATCATGAGGATGATGATTGATCTGAAAGATTGATGTACAATCGCTTCTTTATAGTAGATGAGTCTTGAGTCTATGGTGTAGAGACACCGACAGTGAGAGTACAGGATACTCGTTAGAAATGAGGGCACTGAGCTTGACCCTCGAGAGTCATAGGAAGTCTACCTCTTTCGTTGATGACTGAGTCAAAGCTGTAGTGGTGTGTCTGGTTCTTTGACCTAAGGTGCATCGGCTATTCACCTTGAGGGTGTTATAGTTTGACTACACCATGACTCGGTCTCCTAGCCATTTGAAATCCTGAGATGTATGTTGGCTATAGCATGTTCATTGTAGAATTGGATTGCACCAAGAGGAAATCTATCTACCATGGTGATGAGGAGTAGCCTATGATTCATAAGAATCAAGTCCATAAGACCATGGCCATAGCAGAGTGAAATAATAGAAAGAGTTTCTATTAAGGTTTTCACATCGAACTTGAATCAAATGATTAAATCATATGAAAGAATTGAGGTTTGACGAGTTCAACTTATCCTAAGATCGACGAGCTAAGATAGAAAACTATAATCACATAGGTAGCTACACCCGAGAGGTTCATTTTAGTTTTTGAGGGTTGCCACCATAATACTGCTAGGTGTCACTGGTGGATTTTGTAGAGCAATTAGAATGATTTGGAGATTAATGCATTCTAGTCTGTATGAATCAGAAGTAGTTCTGATCCATCGAAAGGTGTTTCGATGATGACAGATAATAGAGATCATGACATATCCCATTATCATACAGAACTGAACCTAACTGGGATCACACATACAAAGATTAGATCTGATATCATCAATTGGACTAATCCAGATTCAATTGATTTTGAATAAATTACAATTAGTGTTCAGAAAAATACATCTCACTCAAAACAAGTATCTCTCGTTTCTTGGGGCAAAGTCAAAGGAACGAAGAAATGGCAGGTGACCAAAAATGGCAGGTATTGTCTTACAAAATAAGACAACCCTTTTCTGACTGGACAACCTCCAGTCAGACCAATGAAGGCCTCTGATTGAGCACAAACTCCTTTGGCTCAGTCAGGACAACTTATTTATGATAGTAAAAGAAGAACGTTAGGTTCAATCGAGTGCTAGCACGATTTTCTTGAACCTAATTGAATCTCATTCAGATCAATTGAACTAGATCAGTTCAATTGATGATCACCAGATTCAAACCCTTGTTTGTGTGACCCAGTTAGGTTCAGTTCTGTATGGTAATGGGATATGTCATGATCTCTATCATCGACATCATCGAAACTCCTTTCGATGGATCAGAACTCTTCTGATTCGAACAGCTAGAATGATCGATCATCTAAATCATTCTAATTGCTCCCAAAATCCACCAGTGACACCTAGCAGTATATGGTGGCAACCCATCAGAGCTGAATGCGAACCTCTTGGTGCAGCTACCTGTGTGATTAAGTTCTTCTATCTTGAGCCCCGATCAGATTAGGGTTAAGGTGAACTCGTCAAACCCTAGTCTCTGTCATATGATGTAATCATTCGATTCGAGTCCAATGTGAAAATCTAAATAGAAACTCTTTCTATTATTTCACTCTGCCATGGCCATGGGCTTCTGGACTTGATTCTCATGATCATCATAGGGCTGCTCCTCTACCACCGAGGTAGATAGATTCCCATCTTGATGCTATCCAGTTCCTACAATGAACATGTCATAGCCAACATACACCTCAGGGTTCCATATGGCTAGGAGACCGAGTAATGGTGTAGTCAAACTATAACACCCTCAAGGTGAACTGCCGATGCATCTCAGGTCAAAGAACCAGACACACTACTGCAGCATCGAGTCAGTCATTGACGAGAGGTAGACTCCCTAATGACTACTCGAGGTGGTCACGCTCAGTGCCCTCGTTCTCTAACGAGTACCTGTACTCTCGCTCCGGTGTCTCCACACCGTAGACTCAAGACTCATCTACTAAAGAGAAGCGATTGTACACCAACCTTCCGGATCAATCACCATCCTCGTGATGATCCTATGGTCGGGAGCATTTTATGAGTTAATAATGATTATTCATGTCTTAAATTTTCAACTCTTGAAAATATGAATTATCATTACCATTAACTCAAAGGATGTATCACAGACACTAAATACACATATGTGATAGAAAATAACCCATTTTATTGATTATAGTCAAAATTATAATTTTGCCCCTAGAAGTGTATTACAAGTGTCAGCCAATTCTGGCTTCTAGGGCACATATATCTAACAATCTCCCACTTGTCCTAAAGCCAATTGGCTACAAGTCTAAGTCCCATCTTCTCAAGGTGGGCTTCGATCTTCTGCTGGCCCAACGGCTTTGTAAGTGGGTCTGCCACATTATCTGTGGAGTTGACTCTCTTGACCTCGAACGTAACCTTTCTCGAAGGTAATCGCGGATGAGGTGGTATCGCCGCTCAATGTGCTTGGATTTCTGGTGAGACCTCGGCTCCTTAGCAAGGGCTATGGCGCCATTGTTGTCGCAGTAAAGAGGAATGGCATCTGATGGCATTACTCCAATTTCTGCAGCAAACTTCTTGTACCAGAATGCTTCCTTTGCAGCCTCTGATGCAGCGATATATTCTGCTTCCATGGTGGAATCTGCTATCACAGTTTGCTTGGAACTCTTCCAGCTGACAGCTCCACCATTGCACACAAACAGACTTCCAGATGTCGACTTTCGATCATCTATATCGGACATGAAATCCGAGTCTGTGTATCCCTGGAACTTGGAGTTCTCCATTACCAAAGACCAACATCATATCCTTAGTTCTTCTCAAGTACTTAAGGATACATTTCACAGAAGTCCAGTGTTCTTCACCTGGATTTGACTGATATCTGCTTGTGACACTCACAGCATGGGCTATATCAGGTCGTGTACATAGCATGGCATACATGAGGCTCCCTATTGCAGAAGCATAAGGGATCTTGCTCATGCATTCTATTTCCTCAGGTGTGCTAGGGGCACATCTTCTTGGAAAGATGAATACCATGTCTGAAGGGTATTAATCCCCTCTTAGAGTTTTCCATACTAAACCTCTTTAGTACTTCCTCTATGTACATCTTCTGTGAAAGTCCTAGCATCCTATTCGGTCTATCCCTATAGACCTTAATTCCTAGAATAAAGGATGCTTCACCTAGGTCTTTCATGGAGAATTCCTTGGACAACCACATCTTGACTGATGTCAACATGGGAATATCATTCCCAATAAGGAGGATGTCATCCACGTACAATACGAGGAAGACAACAGCGCTCCCACTGACCCTTTTGAAAACACATGGTTCCTCTTCATTTTTGATGAAACCAAACTTTTTGATCACATCATTGAAACGAGTGTTCCAGCTCCGAGATGCTTGCTTAAGTCCATATATGGACCTTTGCAGCTTGCAAACCTTGTGATCAGTATCACTGGATGTGAAACCTAGCGGCTGTTCCATATAGATATCTTCCTCAAGATATCCATTTAGGAATGCCATTTTCACGTCCATTTGCCATATTTCATAATCGAAATAGGCTGCAATGGCAAGCAATGTGCGGATGGATTTTAGCATAGCTACTGGGGAAAAGGTATCCTGATAGTCAATGCCTTCGCGTTGACTATAACCTTTTGCCACTAGTCTAGCCTTGAATGTCTCCACATTCCCATCTGCACCAATCTTTCTCTTGAAGATCCATTTACACCCAATAGGTACTATACCTTCTGGTGGATCTACCAAGGTCCAGACTTGGTTTGAGTGCATCGAGTCAATTTCTGACTGCATTGCCTCTAGCCATTTCTCGGAGTCGATATCTGATATCGCCTCGTTGTAGGTTTTGGGATCATCACCATGAGCACCATTACCTACGAGGAACATTTCCTCTACTTCCTCTGAAATAATACCTAAGTATCTTTCAGGGGGATGGAAAACTCTTTCCGATCTACGAGGTGGAGGAGGTAGTGTTCTTATTGGCTCAACCTGATTTGGTTCCAATTGGTCCTTAGCTCGTTGTACTTGTGAGACTTTCTCATCAAGCTTAATCTGCTTTTCCAATGCCGCTATCTTGAATAAACTATTTTTCAAGAAAGATGGCATGTCGACTCACAATCACATTGTGGTCTTCTGGAATGTAGAAATAGTATCCTAATGACTCTTTAGGATATCCTATGAATCGAGCTCTAAAGGACCTAAACTCTAACTTGTCCGCTTGTTGTCTTTTGACATGAAGCCGGACAACCCCAAATTCTGAGATGACTCAGACTTGGTTTTTTACCATGCCATATCTCATACGGTATGGTAGGAACGATTTTAGAGGAAACCCTATTCAGTAGATAAATTGAAGTTAACAATGAGTGTCCCCAAAGAAAATCAGGGAGGTCTGTGAAGCTCATCATGGATCGGAACCATATCCAATAGAGTCCGATTTCTCCATTCTGAAATCCCCGTTGAGTTGAGGTGTTCCTGGTGGAGTCCATTGAGAGACTATGCCATTTTTCTTGAGATAGTCTAGGAATTTTCAACTAAGGTATTCACCTCCTCGATCTGATCGAAGAACCTTAATGGGTTTTTCAGTTTATTTTTCTACTTCATGTCTGAATTCTTTGAACTTTTCAAAAGCTTCAGACTTGTGTCTCATAAGATACACATACCCATACCTAGACAGATCATCGGTAAAGATAATGAAGTAGACAAAATTGCCTCTAGCTGGCACATCAAATGGGCCACACACATCAGTATGTACTAGGGCAAGGAGATCTGTGGCCCTCTCCCCATGTCCTACAAAAGGAAGTTTGGTCATTTTGCCTTGGAGACAAGATTCACAAGTTGGATATCACTCGCAAGTCAATGGACTCAATAGCCCATTTTTCTTCAATTTGTTGATCCTATCTTCAGCTATATGACCTAATCTCAGGTGCCATAGATATCTGTTGTTTGGACTATCCCTAGGTCGTTTGGCATTCACGTTTTGCTCGATAGTTAGAACAGGTACATCAATATGTAGCTGATAAAGACCGTTAATAAGAAAACCATTTATAATTTTATTTCTTTCATAAAGAATATTACAATGGTCCTTAAAGAAGGTAATCACATAGCCTTCTAGTGCTAAGCATGAAATAGAAATCAAATTCCTGCTAGCTGCAGGCACATAATAACAGTCTTTCAAAACTATGTCTAAACCAGATGGTAATCGAAGAGGGTATGTTCCCACCACCACTGCAGCAACTCTTGCTCCATTACCGATGCATAGGATCATGTCTCCATCCCTCAGCCTCCTGCTATCCTCAAGACCCTGCATGGAAGTGCATAGATGAGCACTAGAACCAGAGTCAAGCACCCAACTGGATGCAGAAGAAACCATAAGGTTAGACTCAATAACGAGCATACCTCCAGAAGGACCTTCCTTCTTGTTCTTCTAGGTGGCCAGGTAAGTAGGGCAGTTCCACTTCCAATGGCCGTCACTGTTGCAATGGAAACACTTTCCTTTGGCAACGGCTTTCATCCTCGGCTCTGCCTTTTTCTTCTTTCCTCCTTCCACCTTCTGCTTTTTCACAGACTTTTTTTCTTTTTATAAGACTTTCTTTTAGAAGAAGTCCATTCTATAGCAAGAACTGAGCTTTTAGAACCTTTCATAGAAAGCTCAGCAGTGACCAGCATGTTCATTAATTCGGCCAAAAAATTTTGAAGTTTATGCATGTGATAATTCATGATGAATTGCCCATATGCATCAGTCAAGGATTGCAGAATAATATTATTCTGTAGATCCAAGTCTAACTTCACACCGAGCTTCTCAAGCTCTTCCATGTCCTTGATCATCATCAGACAGTGATCTTGCCCATCACGCATCTTAGCCTTAAAAAGTCATTTCATGACTTGATACTTGGCTGCGTGACTTTGTTCACCAAACATCTCCTATAGGTGAGCCAACATTTAGCGAGCAGTTCCGATATCTTCATGTTGGTGCTGGAGCTCATCAGACATCAAGCCCAACATGTAATATCTGGCCTTATTATCTTCGTCTATCCATTTTTCCAGAGAAGCTCTCTGTTCAGTGGATGGACGGACTGGTAAGATGGGAGGGTCCTGATCCAATACATGGGTTAACTTCTCGGAATCCAAAATGATTTTGTAGTTCCTGAGCTAATCTTTATAATTAGGTCTGGTCAGTCTATGTGTGTCCAGGATACGTGCTAATGGGTTGGATGCAGACATTTTCCTGTAGAGAGTCAAAGATTCTAGTTAGATACTATAATTATGACTTGATCAATTTATTTAGAAATTTTATTTTTTAAATAAATTAGCTCCCACTATTTTCTTAGATCCCTACACTCCCTCTATAGAGATGCAAAAATCTCCACGATTAATGATTTCTAGTGGATGGTGCGGTCTCACCAACTGACTCATCACCTCACCTAACAGTTATTGGTGATGGGTTAGCCAATGAGTGAACAACTCTTGTTCAATGATTCTCTAATCATGGTGCATCCAAACTTGGTCTCTAATTCATGAATCTCACTGTATCCAAAATATTGATCCACTCCTTAGTTAAGTCAGACCCACCATTTGCACAGATTGGACTCCTAATTGAGTCTCTCACCGTATCCAAAATATTGAGCCCAACTCATCCTCCAGCCCATAGCATCCAATGCCTAATAGACATGGTTGCGTCTTCCCCAATGCAACTGAGCCATTATATCCAGTTGAAAACAATCAACCTCGAAAAGGGCCCGCACATCTACAATGGTGGAAGACCTCAAACTTAATCTTTTCTTAAGAAGAATTGATCCAGATCTCATTAAACTAGACTTGTCATAGTCATAACAATTATGACTAACCTAGTGGCATGGGTTAGCTCGGATTATTGACCATCTCAAATCAGAATTGGATTAATAGATATGGCCAGGTAAGTGAGATCGGTGAAAGGGATATGCCATTAACTCATACAAGAACGTATTCAAGTCGAGTAGCTTCTAATTAAAAATCAGTCGGTCGTATGTGCCAAACTTACCTTAGACACCAAATTGTTGAGCTAGAATCAATTGGGTTAGCCTACAATCCAGACTCTAACCTCTAAGCCTAATTAGGTCTTACTTGATCGTGACTCGATCTTGACCCAGACTTAATCCTATTAGGCTAGTCAATTTAAGCATTGTTGATCCTATCTAACCAACTCTTGATTCAGTTTGATCAACCGCTTAGACCTAATTGAGCTACCCAAGCCCGAACCCAGTATTATGAATATATCTTAGATCTAAAATTTCAATTTTAGACCTAATTAATATTTCATAATCTTAAATAATTAAGTAGGGTTCATAAACAAAATATGCACAATAAATCCTAGGGTTTCAGGATCTAGGGTTTTGCAGAAAGTAAGTTTTGGATTTCTTATCAAGGACGAACGCGCAGCACCCCTACACATCATAAGAACACTCCATCGAATGGAAGGAGAGGGCCTTTAAATCCTTCTTCATTCTTATGACTGGATGGCCAAGAGGAATGCCTTAATCAGGAACATGTAATACTATAAAACTATTTTAGATCTATATCATATATCTCACATACAAATTAAATCTACTCATGGCATATTTTGCATACATCTCATGTATCAAATCATGCATGCTTTTAGATCTAAATTATCTCATAATAATCTAAAATATTAGATTTAAATTGATCTTATCAAAATAAACTCTAATCTAGACAACTATGTAGAACTATTCTACAACTAGTCTAGACATGCATCAATCATATCTCATATGATGTTTAAAATTAAATAATTTTATTTATTATTTTTTAGATGTTATTATAATAATTATAATATAAAAAAATAGTAAATAAATAGATCTAAAATATGGTTTAATCAAATAAAATTAAAAACATGCAAGACTATTCTATAGAACTATTCTATTTTACAACTACTCATGCAAATTTTCTAATCTTAGATCTAAATCATTTAATTTTAATTTTTTTTTTATTTTAGATCTCATCACATCTCATGTGACATCTAAAATTATTTATTTTCTAATTAGAATAAATTTAAAATTAGATCTAAATACTTTTAGAATCTTGGCTCTGATACCAATTGAAGGAAAATCCTGATTTCTCGAACCAGGTTCATTCAGATCTGATCGGATCAAGAGATATATTTTAAAAATTTTTCTCTTTGATCCTAATTAGATCTAAAATATTTTAGATCTAATCCTTATTATTTTAATAATAAAAATAAAATTTAAATAAATTAAATCAAATTTAATTTACCTTGATGTAGGGTAATCCTATTATCCGTTGATGATCCTGTAAGCAGTGGAAGGTTCTGGATCTAGCCACGCAAGTGCCTGGCCTCTACTAGTATCCACTTAGATTAGATCTAGAGATCCTCTTCTTCTCTATCATGTCTCCAAAAATTAGATCTGGATCTGATCTGGAGGATCTTCAAAACACCATTTGAAGATCAGCAATTATCCTTTGCAGTAGTGCAGCCTTCTAGCTTTCTGTCGCCTTTCTCTCATCTAAATTGCACCAACCAAGATCCCAAACTTCTTTGGGCATGGAGAGGAGAGGGAGAAGGTGGACTTGGTGTGGAGAAGGAGAGGAGAGGCAGCCTTGGGGCATGGGAATTTCAATTTAATTTGAGAAATTCCTTAAGTTGGGCGCAGGATCTTATTTATAGACTATGCATGATCCAACTCCTCTTCTTTCCAACCAATCACAATCCTTTGTAAAATCAGATCTAAATCTAATTGGTGGGAAT
This sequence comes from Cocos nucifera, assembly GCA_006176705.1. Classification (NCBI taxonomy): domain Eukaryota; kingdom Viridiplantae; phylum Streptophyta; class Magnoliopsida; order Arecales; family Arecaceae; genus Cocos; species Cocos nucifera. The sequence continues at coordinate 439,716 of QRFJ01000570.1, forward strand.
AGAGTCCCTTGGATTCCTTCTTAGATGGCGCCTAAGACCAGTCAAACTTAGTTTTTAAAGAGAAGTCTAATCGGAATCCAAAAGGAAGATGGAGTCCCTATCCAACAGGGACTCCTGGGTGCCACCTTACTTGGGCACACGCCAAGGGTGGCGTGCACCCTCCTCCTTACCAGGTTTTGGCAGTAGAACAAGTCCCACCAGCTCTCCAATAGGTGCATGACACATGGACAGAAGTCAAAGTGTCAATGGTCAACATTTGATCAGTCAAAGGTTAACTTTTGACCAAAGTCAAAGGACGAGAAATGGTAAGTGACCAAAAATGGTAGGTATTATCTTATAAAATAAAACAATCCTTTTCTAACCTAGACAGGCTTTAGTCAGACCAAGTGAAGGCCTCTGATTGAGTACAAACTCTTTTGGCTCAGTAAGGACAACTATTTATGATAGTAAAAGAAGAACGTTAGGTTCAATCGAGTGCTAGCACGATTTTCTTGAACCTAATTAAATTTCATTCATATCAATTGAACTGGATTAGTTCAATTGATGATCATCAGATTCAAACCCTTGTTTGTGTGATCCAGTTAGGTTCAGTTCTATATGGTAATGGGATATGTCATGATCTCTATCATCGACATCATCGAAACTCCTTTCGATGGATCAGAACTCTTCTGATTCGAACAGCTAGAATGATCGATCATCTAAATCATTCTAATTGCTCCCAAAATCCACCAGTGACACCTAGCAGTATATGGTGGCAATCCATCAGAGCTGAATGCAAACCTCTTGGTGCAGCTATCTGTGTGATTAAGTTCTTCTATCTTGAGCCCCGATCATATTAGGGTTTAGGTGAACTCGTCAAACCCTAGTCTCTGTCATATGATGTAATCATTCGATTCAAGTCCGACGTAAAAATATAAATAGAAACTCTTTCTATTATTTCACTCTGCCATAGCCATGGGCTTCTGGACTTGATTCTCATGATCATCATAGGGCTGCTCCTCTACCACCGAGGTAGATAGATTCCATCTTGATGCGATCCAATTCCTACAATGAACATGCTATAGCCAACATACACCTCAGGGTTTCATATGGCTAAGAGACTGAGTTATAGTGTAGTCAAACTATAACACCCTCAAGATGAACTACCGATGCATCTCAGGTCAAAGAATGAGACACACCACTGCAGCATCGAGTCAGTCATTGACGAGAAGGTAGACTTCCTAATGACTACTCGAGGTGGTCACGCTCAGTGCCCTCGTTCTCTAACGAGTATCTGTACTCTCGCTCTGGTGTCTCCACATCATAGACTTAAGACTCATCTACTAAAGATAAGCGATAGTACACCAACCTTCCAGATCAATCACCATCCTCGTGATGATCCTATGGTCAGGAGCATTTGATGAGTTAATAATGATTATTCATGTCTTAAATTTTCAACTTTTGAAAAAATGAATTATCATTACCATTAACTCAAAGAATGTATCATAGATACTAAATACACATATGTGATAGAAAATAACTCATTTTATTAATTTTAGTCAAAATTATAATTTTGCCCCAGAAGTGTATTACAAGTGTCAGCCAATTCTGGCTTCTAGGGCACATATATCTAACAATGGCATGGTAAGAAACCAAGTCTCAGTCATCTCAGAATTTGGAGCTGTCCGGCTCATGTCAAAAGATAACAAGCAGACAAGTTAGACTTTAGGTCCTTTAGAGCTCCATTTATAGGATATCCTAAAGAGTCATTAGGATATTATTTCTACATTCCAGAAGATCACAATGTGATTGCGAGTTGACATGCCATCTTTCTTGAAAAATAGTTTATTCAAGATAGAGACATTAAAGCAGATCAAGCTCACTAAGAAATTCTCATAAGAGTAATGAGCTAAGGACCAAATGGAACCAAATCATGTTGAGCCAATAAAATCACTACCTCCTCCACCTCGTAGATCGAAAAGAATTTTTTATCCTCCTGAGAGGTACCTAGGTACTATTTTAGAGGAATTAGATGAAATATTCCTCGTAGGTAATGGGGTTTATGGTGATTATCTCAAAACCTATAATGAGGCAATATCGGATATCGACTCTGAGAAATGGTTAGAGGCAATGAAGTCAGAAATTGACTCGATGTACTCAAATCAAGTCTAGACCTTGGTAGATCCATCAGAAGGTATAGTACCTATTGGGTGTAAATGGATCTACAAGAGAAAGATTGGTGCAGATGAAAATATGGAGACATTTAAAGCTTGATTAGTGGCAAAAGGAAATAGTCAACGCGAAGGAATTGACTATTAGGATACCTTTTCGCCAGTAGCTATGCTTAAATCCATCCGCACATTGCTTGTTGTTGCAGCCTATTTCGATTATGAAATATGGCAAATGGATATAAAAATGACATTCTTAAATGGATATCTTGAGAAAGATATCTATATGGAACAGCCACTAGATTTCACATTCAGTGATGCTGATCACAAGGTATGCAAGCTGCAAAGGTTCATATATGGACTTAAGCAAGCATCTCGGAGCTAGAACATTCATTTTAATGATGTGATCAAATTGTTTGGTTTCATTAAGAACGATGAGGAGCCATGTATCTTCAAAAAGGTCAGTAGAAGCGCTATCATTTTCCTCGTATTATACGTAGATGATATCCTCCTTATTGGAAATGATATTCTCATATTGACCATAATTAAAATGTGGTTATGTAAAGAATTCTCCATGAAAGATCTAGGAGAAGCATCCTTTATTCTAGGAATTAAGGTCTATAAAGATAGACTGAATAGGATGCTAGGACTTTCACAGAAAATGTACATAGAGAAAGTGCTAAAGAGATTTAGCATGGAAAACTCTAAGAGAGGTTTGGTACCCTTAAGACATGGTATTCATCTTTCCAAGAAGTTGTGCCCCAGCACATCTAAGAAAATAGAATGCATGAGCAAGATCCCTTATGCTTCAGCAATAGGGAGTCTCATGTATGCCATGTTATGTACACGATCTGATATAGCTCATGCTATGAATGTCACAACCAAATATCAGTCGAATCCAGCTGAAGAACATTGGACTTCTGTGCAAGATATCCTTAAGTACTTGAGAAGAACTAAGGATATGTTGTTGATCTTTGGTAATGGAGAACTCTAAATCCAGGGATATACAGACTCGGACTTTATGTTCGATGTAGATGATCGAAAGTCGACATCTAGGAGTCTGTTTGTGTGTAATGGTGGTACTATCAGTTGGAAGAGTTTCAAGCAAACTATGATAGCTGATTCCATCATGGAAGCAGAATAAATTGCTGCGTCAGAAGCTGCAAAGAAGGTATTCTGGTACAAAAAGTTTGCCACAGAGATCGGAGTGATGCCAATAGATGCCATTCCTCTATACTGTGACAACAATGGCACCATAGCTTTACCTAAGGAGCCGAGGTCTCACCAAAAATCCAAGCACATCGAGCGACGATACCACCTCATCCACGATTACCTCAAGAAGAGTTACGTCGAGGTTAAGAGAGTCGATTCCGTAGACAATGCGATGGACCCACTCACAAAGCCATTAGGCCAGTAAAAGATCGAAGTCCATCTTGAAAAGATGGGACTTAGATTTATAGCCAATTGGCTTTAGGTCAAGTGGGAGTTTGTTAGATTAGTGTGCCCTAAAAGCCAAAATTGACTGATACTTATAATACACTTCTAGGGGCAAAATTATAATTTTAATTATAAATAATAAAATGAATTATTTTCTGTCATAAATATGTATTTAGTGTCTATGATACATTCCTTGAATTAATGGTAATGATAATTCATATTTTCAAAAGTTAAAAATTTAAGACATGAATTTTCGTTATTAACTCATAAAATGCTTCTGACCGTAGGATCATCATGAGGATAGTGAATGATCTGGAAGGTTGATGTACAATCGCTTCTTTATAGTAGATGAGTCTTGAGTCTATGGTGTAGAGACATTGGAGAGAGAGTATAGGTACTCGTTAGAGAACAAGGGCACCGAGCGTGACCACCTCGAGCAGTCATAAAAAAGTCTATCTTCTCATCGATGACTGACTCGAAGCTGCAGTGGTGTGTCTGGTTCTTTAACCTGAGGTGCATCTGTAGTTCACCTTGAGGGTGTTATAGTTTGACTACACCATGACTCAATCTCCTAGCCATTCAAAATCCTGAGATGTATGTTGGCTATAGCATGTTCATTGTAGCAATTGGATTGCACCAAAAGGGAATCTATCTACCTCGATGGATGAGGAGCAGCCTTACGATGATCATGAGAATCAAATTCTTAAGCCCATGGCCATGGCAGAGTAAAATAATAGAAAGAGTTTCTATTAAGGTTTTCACATCGGACTTGAATCGAATGATTAAATCATAAGATAGAAATTAGGGTTTGATGAATTCATCTTAACCCTAATCTGATTGGGGCTCCAAATAAGAACTTAATCACATAGATAGTTGCACCGAGAGGTTCATTTTCAGTTTTGATGGATTGCCACCATATACTGCTAGGTGTCACTGGTGGATTTTGGGAGCAATTAGAATGATTTAGATGATCGATCATTCTAATTGTCCTAACATCGACAAAGTTTAATCCATTCGAAAGGTGTTATGATGATTAATGATGATAGAGATCATGACATATCCCTTACCATACAGATTGAACGCTAACTGGATTACACAAACACAAGGTTTAGATCTGGATATCATCAAATTGTGGATAATCCGTTTAATTGATTTGAATTAGATTAATTAGATTCAAGAAAATCATGCTAGCAAACGATAAGCCTTAATATTCTCCCTTCTACTATTCATTTAAAGTTGTCTCGTTGAGCCAAATATGTTTGGATGCTCACTTAGATACCTTACTTGGTCTGATAAGCTTGCCCAGGTTTAGAAACAGGATTGTCTTAATTTATGAGATAATAAAAAGACAACACCTGCAATTTTTTCATCCACGCCTGTAAAATTCTTATCTTTTTGATTTGGTCAAACGTTGGCCTTTGAAATTAGACATTTGCCATGTGTATAACACATAGGAGACTCTTGCTGGAACTAGTTCCACTACTAAATAGTAGGTTGGACTTAGGGGTGCATGCCTAGGAAGGCCGTGCGCCCAATGGATAGAGGTGCCTGGGAGTCGCCATTACTGATGGGACTGCAATTACTTCGAGGACTCTACCTAGGTGGCACCAATGATTGGAACTTTGAACCAAATCTTAGGCACATTAAGGATGACTTTTCAGAGAGCTCTTATCTGATTGGATCAGGTTGATGTCTCCCATCAATCAAGACTTAAGATCTGATTGATATGAAGCAACGTGCTTGGCCGGAATGATGTGACACTGCATAGCACAGTAGGTTTCTATATAAACCCTATCTATGCCTAGCTTAATATAGATCTCTCTTAGCCCATGCCCCAAGGCTATCCCTCTCCCTCCTCCATGCCATCTTCTGTCCTCTCTCTCTCTCCACGTCCAAGGTGATTTGGGCTCTAGTTTGGGTCGCGATCAGGCAAGAGAAAGGTGACGAGAAAGGAGAAAGGCAACAATACTGCAAGAGACGATTTTAGATTTTCAAAAGCAATTTTGAAACATTCTCCAAATTCGATCCAGATCTGATATTTGAGAGATGATAAAGAAGGAGAAGATCTGCCAGATCAGTCCGAATGGATACAGTAGACGGCCAGGGCTTTAGGTGGCTAGATTCAGAACTCAGGCAATTCAATAGGAATATCAATAGGGTAATCTGATTACACCAACATCAGATAGCAATTAATTAGTTTAATTTATTTTTTATTTTTATTTATTAGACTTAAAATTAGATCTGACATCTCAGATCTAACTTGATTAGAAGAAGAATTTTTTAAATTCTTTTGATCCAATCATCTGATGATCTGACCCGAAAATTTCGTTTTTTCTTACGTAGGATCATCATAGATGGTGATTGATTCGAAGGTTTGGTGCACAATCAATTTTTTATAGTAGTTGAGTCTTGAGTTACATGTAGAGACACAATAGTGAAGTACAGATCGTAGAGATGAGGGAAAGCGTGACACCGAGCAGCTATAGGAAGTCTACCTCTTGCGATGACTGATTCGAACTGTAGTGGGTGCTGGTCTGGACGAGGTGCACGATAGTTCACCTGGAGGTTTATAGTTTGACTGATGATCAGCTCCAGCATTGGAATCAAGGGTATGTTGTTAAGCTTGTCATTGTAGAATTGGTTGACCAAGAGGAATTTTAACTCGGTAGATGAGAGTAGCCTATGATGATCATAAGAATCAAGTCCATAAGCCCATGGCATAGTAGAGTAAATAATAGAAGAGTTTCTATAAGATTTTCATCGAACTGAATCGAATGATAATCAATGATAATTAGGTGATGAGTCACCTAACCTAATTCTAATCGGAGCTCAAGATAGAAGAACTAATCACAGTAGCTATACCGAGGGTATTTTTAACTCTGATGGATTGCCACATATACTCTAGGTGTCATTGGTTGATTTTGAGAGCAATTAGAATGATTTGGATGATCGATCATTCTAGTTGTAGATAAGAAATTCTGATCCATCGGAAGATGTTTCAATGATGACGATGATAGAGATCATACATATTTTTATTATACAGAACTGAACCTAAGGATCACACATACAAGAGTTGGTCGATATCATCAATTAGTAATTTAGTTCAATTGGAATTTGATTCAATTAGTTCGGAACATCTAGCACATGGCCTAATGCTCCCAATTATCATTAGTTACTCGACTGAGCCAAATATGTTTGGCTCACTCAGGTACCTTTACTTAATCTGACTAGAGCTTGTCTAGGTCAGAAAAGGATTGTCTTAATTTATGAGATAAATTTGAGACAACACCTGCCATTTTTCGTCATCTGCTAATTCTTGTCTTTTGACTTTGGTCAAACATTGACCTTTGATACTTAGACATCTACCCATGTGTCATGCACCCATAGGAGAGCAGATAGGTGCTTGTCCCCTTGCTAGAAAATGGAAAGGAGGGGGCACACACCTAGGAAGGCATGCGCCCAAGGAAAGGGATGCCTGGAGTTCCATACAAATGGGAGTCTAGGTTGCTTCTTGGAATCTACTTAGATGGCACAAAGGGACCCTACTTTGATCAGTCTTGGTGCCACCTAAGGATGATTTGAGGGAGCTCTCATCTAATTGGATCAGATGATGTCATTTTATCAATCAAATTTAGATCTGATTGCACAAAGCGACGTGATTGGTCGGGATGATGTGGCACTGCATGGCGCAGTAGGGTCTATATAAACCCTATTTGTGCCTAGCTTTGGTGTGGTTCTCTCTTAGCCCATGCTTCAAGGCTACCCCTATCCCTCCTCCATGCCATCTTCAGGTCTCCTCTCTCCTCTCCATGCCCAAGGAGATTTGGGCTCCAATTTGGTACGATCCAGGCAAGAGAAAGGTGACAAGAAAGGAAGAAAGCAGCACTGCTGTAAGAGATGATTTCAGATCTTCAAAAGAAGTTTCGAAGATCCTCCAAATTAGATCCAGATCTAATATTTGAAGAGATGATAAAGAAGAAGAAGATCTCTAGATTCAACCCGAGTGGATATCGATAGAGGCCAGGCACTTGCATGGCTAGATCCAGAACCTCAGGCAATTAGCAGGATCATCATAAGATAATCCGATTACCCAATAACAAGATATAAAATTAAATTAAATTTAATTTATCTTTTATTTTATTTATTAGATCTATAAAATTAGATCTAAAATATCTCAGATCTAACTGGATTCAAAAGAAAAGTTTTTAAAATATCTCTCTTAATCCAATTAGATCTGAACGAACTTGATCTGGAAAATCTAAATTTTTCCTTCAACTAGTATGCAAGAAGATCATATCAGTGCTAAGGTCCAACAAGCAGCAAAAATGGATGATGAAGAAGGAGATCTTTCAGGAGGGTCTCATGGTTTCAAAGAGGCCATGAAAAGAGAAGAAGAAGAAGGGCAAGCAAAGGAGCAGCAAGAGATCCAAGAAATGCTTCAAGTTTGGTGAAGCAGGGCACTTTAAGTGAGAGTGTCAGCTTTGGAAGAAGTGCAAGGGAGGAAAAAAATTAGATTCCATTGGTTCAGTCACTGAAAATAAAGATTTGGATAAAATCTTAGTAGTTTCAAAGGACCCCGCAGGGTGTGGTATATTCAAGATGGCTTCAAAAGGATCCTTGGTGTGCGAAGGGCTCGAAGGGTTAGCAATGGTGTTTGAGGTGCAGCAGTAGGCCCAGCAGTGCAGCATTAGATGGTTGGCCTTGGGGGACTCAGGTATAGAGTTAGGATCTTTTGTGGCATCAGGAGGACTTCGATTTCAGATAGAGCACCAGGCAGAGGTGGCTCCATAGGTAGAGGAAGATGTGACACGAGTTCAAGGTAGAGGGATGTAGAGGAAGGAGTGATATCCTAGCACCAGTGCTAGAGATGCATAGTTTCAGGTGGAGCATCATGTGCAAGAGGATAGACATAGTTTTGAAAAAATCATGTCAGAGTATGTAGTGAATGTTAGTACAGAAATGCTGCGGGTTCTCCAAGAAAGTCTAGGATAGTTGATGTGGCTGCAAAGTAGAAGGATGCCTACAATTTCCAAGGGGGTGCAAAGGAGCAAACCAAGATCTTCAACGGTGAAGGCAGTCATCCCAAAGACCTCAAAGAAAACTTAGCAGCTGAAGAAGGATGGCGGTGGCAAGATATGCATAAGGGGCTATCAGGGCATCCAGCGATAGCAGAACCGTGTAGGAGGATATTGCTAGGTGTGCCAAGACTTGGGCATACCAAGATAGAGATTGTAAAAATTAGTGGTGCTCCTAAGCCTTGGAAGGTCAAGAGAGGAGATAGGGTGTTGGCTCTGGGGAGTCTAGGATAGGTGTGGTCCAAAGGCTAGGACAGGAGCTGTCCTAGAGTAGAGGCGGTGTGTAGCCCTCCATAGGTTTAAGATTCAGGCATGAGGATCTTAAAGAGCTTAGTAGGTGCTTCGGAGACCTAAGACACAAGGTGGAGCAAAAAATCAGAACCAGAAGAAGTATCAGCCAAGATAAGGGACTAACACACAATCAGATTGGCTCGAATATGACTTGAGTTGGCTCAACCTGAGACCATGTCGACTTGGACCACAGTCAAGCCGGTCCTCTTAGGCAAATAGAAGATAATGTTCAAATAAGATGCAATTGAGCCAGCTCGACTTTTGACAAGTGCAGAATCGATACAGAGCTTTCCACCCTAAACTCTCTTCTTTTTGGTTCCAAAGCCAAGCCCTAGGTGCCACCATCTACTTTATTCTTCTTCATATTTTTGGATTAATATTCAGGTTCCATGCAAGAGATCAGATCTATAGCTATGGCTCCAAGCAACCGTAGGCATGACACTATATGTGTGATCTCATAGGTTTGAATACTAAGCCAATAGCATAAGAACAAGCATCCTGTACTAATCAAAGTGACCATCTAGCCATGGTACCCAACAATCAAATAAAGTTGAATGTAGCAAAGCAACATCCATAATCTTGTGAAACATGGTTATCGTATAATTCATCCCCTTGATCAATAATACTCAAAAAAATATTAGAGTTTACTTTCAACTCTTAATAAGTAATCCTTATAGTGTCTCGACCTACTCAATCCTATGACTTTCATAAGGATTATCCTGGCAAAGATTTTGCTAAATTAAAATACATTGAGACATTCTCTCTAATTTTATTTGGAGTGGTCAATTCCCATCTTGACTTATGCACCGACTAAATAAGTACTTGACCACATCCAAAAATCCTCCATCACTAAATTAGAAATTCAGGTAGTTCGGTAACAAAGTACAATAAGTTGCTTGAAAGTCATCATAGTGATCTCAGGTTGAAAGGACACTTATATCCATATTCTCTTAGATAACACTCTTGACAATAGAGTACTCCAGAATGGTCATATTTAGTGCAGATCATATCCCATCTATATGCCATACCAGTATTAACACACTCCTTAGTTAAAAGGATAACCAACTCATATGGCACATAATGATCTATACTTGATACAATTATCATTCTTATTAATAATGTATTATTTATCATGAACAAGTTTAAGTACCACATGATAAATCCTTCTTTATCACTTTAGATGTAGTTCTAAGGACTTTCATCATAATAATGGAGTTTGATTAAGAAGATGTACAATCTTATGATGAAATATACCAAATAATTTTTATTAATGAATGATTAATATACATTTACATAAATGATCTCAATCATCTACAAGCTAGATAATTGGATTTTTGACATATTTCTCAATAGTAGGCTTATAATTATCCTCCATGAGAATTTTGTGCATATAAATTAAGAAACTAAATCCTTTTATATCTACTATGATCCATCCAAATGCCTTCTTGTGTTCCTTTAATACTCTCAACAACTTTTCTTCCATTAAACATGTCAAAGAAGAAGAAATAATAACAAGTGTGAAGAATCTTCTAGAAAATATATTTTAAATAAGAAGGAAGAGGCTGAAGTTCAAGAGTAGATGGCTCTTTAATTAATGGCTTTGGAAGAAGAGTAGATGATCTTTCTAACTCTTCAAAACGTGGTCTGTATGCATGTGAAATGTATGACCTAGCCTCCAACAATCTTGTGCACTCCATTTGCCTTCTATTTTCAGCCAAACCCTCTTGTCATTGGATAATGTAAGCCTCAATAGGGTCCTCAAACCTATTTTTTGAAAAATACTCATGTACTAATTTATCAATATCTCAGCTGATAAAGCTAGGATGCTATCTACTCCATGCATAACTACTGGTCTTCTCAGCATCATATGATCTATTTGCCACTGGTAGCTATTTGATTCCATCTCATCAATTAGATCAAAGGCCTCTATTTTTTGATTAATGGTACCTCCTGCTATTACATCAATCATAAAATAATTAGTAGAAGATAAACCATTGTAAAAAGTTTGTACCTGAAGCCAAATGGATAATTAATGATATGAACATCTCCTCAATAGTTTCTTAAAATACTCCCAAGCCTCAGATAGTGACTCCATCTCCATCTGTGCAAAAGAAGCAAACTCATTATGCATCTTTGCAATCTTGAAAGGTGGAAAGTATTTAGCCAAAAATTTCTAGGCTAAGATATTCTAAGTAGTGATAGAACCTATGGAAAGAGAATGAAATCAACTTTTAGCCTTATCACGTAAATAAAAAAAATAATCTTAATCTAACGGCATCATTTGACATCTCATTAATTTTAAAAGTATCTCAGAGTTTAAGAAAATTAGAAATATGCACATTCAGATCATCCTGAATGTGTCCACTAAATTGGATAATTGATTAAATCATCTAGATCATAGCCAGTTTTATCTTTAAATTATTTACTTGCACAAGCGATCTCCTAATGCTTGAAGCTGTGTCGGCTATCGATGGTGTGATGTAATCGTTTAATGGATGATATGCCACTCAAATAGCTTCTTGTCATCCCTCTACCACTATATCTAATCCCGGATTGACATCATTAGGATCTTTAGTTGCCATATTTCTTTTTTGTGCGTGATTTAATCTTTGGATTGTCCTCTCTATTTCTAGATCAAATGGCACTATGTCACTACATCCAGCATGTGTCATACACTGAACATGCATCTAAAAATAAAACAAGAACAAAAATCAAAAATAAAATTCTAAAGTAAAGCAAGAATTAAAATTTTAATATTATTTTAGACACAATCTCTGGCAACGATGCCAAAAATTAACTTGATGTATACAAATCTATTGCTATGATAAGTTTACCAGTCGATTAAGTAATAAAGTGTATGAGTAGAGTATCATCCCTTGAGGACTGAAATAAGTACTAAAAATACTCTTCTAAACTTTATTTAAAAAATTAATTTATAAAAATAAAAAAATAAAAAAATAATTAATAAATTGTAAGGAAATATAAAGGATGTAATTTTAGGATTAAAATCAAGAGCAGTAGAATACTAATGCAATTGGTTCACCAACTCAATCAATATAATATTTAAGTAATCATGCAAATTAGATTAATTTTGCTTCATATGATAGTGGAGTCTGCTAAGATATTCACTATCCTTTGGTCTAGGTGTAGCAAAACTATCAATATCTATTAACTATCCATTAGTCCAGACATAATTTAAATAAATATTGATGTTTTAATTTTTATAAAATTCTCTAATTAAAATATGCTGCATCCAAAGTGCACTAAAATTACTACATCTATAAGAATCTTAATCTAATTCAAATATAAGGTATACAAATCAAGAAGCATTGACACAAAAGTACTTGGTCCATATCATCTACATCCATCAAAATAATTAGAAGATGATAAGTAATCTAAAAGCATTAAGAATAGATTTATATAATCCTAATGAACAAAATATGATTCTAAAATCTAATCATACTGAATATTGCATCAAAAGAGTTGCTACACTATAGCCTTAGCAAAATAAATTTAGTGTTGAAAAACATGTAGGATTTCATGCTTGTATTTCAAAACTTTTTCGAAATAAATCATAGTAGAAAACATAGATTAAACTATTTAATCTAATAATGCATGTGATCTAATCACTAAATCCTACATCTAGGACCTACAACATGTCATGATGTAAACATAAATCTAAAAATTAAAATAAGAATGATTGGTATTGATCAAATCAATACCTAGATCTAGAACTATTCTAGAAATCCTAGATCATATCTAGGTCAAGAAGAGATCGAACTCTTACCTTCGCATGGGTTGAGAACACCACAGCTGAATCTCAATATTATCCTTTATTGCTTGGAGCAGTATAGTATGTCCAGCCTCTATAGGTAATCCATGCAAGGCTGCAACATAGATCGAAAGTTTATCGAACGAAAATCTGCTTGAAGTGCTAGCTTCTCGTGGATCCCTCCAGATGGTTAATCAAAAATATATTCTTTGGATCTCTTAGACACTGAAAGAGATGAAGAATACAAGAAGAATTAAGAAAGAAATCCAACTCTTACATCTTCCAAAAATCAAAAAATAAAAGCTAAGAGAAAAGCCCTAAGAGAAGATACATCTTCTCTTTTAAGACATCAATAATTGATGTCCTGAACACATCTCCATGTTAGGACAAAAGGAGACCTTCTCTTCTAAAATTTTCAATGCTTCCAGATCTCTTCCTCTCTAATTTTTCTCATGAAAAAATCATACAAAAATTGAAAGAAAAAGATTCTCAAAAGAATCCTAAGAGAAGACCATCTTCTCTTCTCTTTCTTCTCATCAAGACATGATCAAATCATGTCCAAAAGAGACCATCATGCCCCAACTCCTTGGAGCATCCATCCTCCACACCCTCTTTCCCTCTCTCTCAAATTTTTCTCATAGAAAAATCATATAAAAATAAGAAGAAAAAAATCTTGAAAGAAAATCACAAGAGAAGACAATCTTCTCTTACTTTTGTCTATTCAAGACATCAACAATTGATGTCTTAATGAAGGCTTTCCTCCAAGAAAGTTGGTGCCCATAACCCCTATGCTCTCTCCTCTTTTCCTCTATTTTTTCCATGGATTTTCCAAGGAATTTTCACATCCACCTCCTATCAAATAGGAGGCATCACAATTTGAATGGAAGACTAGGTCAAAACCTAGTCAAATAAGGCATCTATGGAGGCATCCAACTCTTGGATGCCTCCTAGCTTGTTTGCATGAACCATTCGTGCCAAAGGGAGAGCAAGGGGCATGGAAAAATCCAAGAAATTAGGTGCACACAAATAAGGAGGGTGGCATGAGAAAAAAATTCCAAAGAGATGAGAAGAGGAATTTTAGGTTTTAAGGACTCTATCAAATAGAATCCAACTCAAAACCTATTTCCAAATTTGACCAAGTTAAATTTATTTCAAACTCTTCAGATATTGGGTGTGGAAGAGTTTTTTTAAGCATGAGAAAAAAATTACGTAAAAGATTTGAAATAAAAAATAGGCATAGGCTCTCTTAGGTGGCACAAGGAAGGAGTCCTAGTCTAACTAGGACTCTCCTATTTTGACTAGATCAAAATCTTTTGAATCCAATTCAAAATAATTTTAAGTCAACCTAATTAATAGACAATTCTAAACTAAAAATCTAATTAAATTATATTAAATTAAATTTAAATCTAATTTAATTTTTAATTAAATTAAAAATTAGGTGCACTTAAGTCCTAATTGAACAAGAACTTGTTCTTCCTTGCAACTAGCTTATCCAATAAATTAATTAGACTTAATCCAATTAAATCCAAACTAATTTTAATTGATTTTAATTCAATTAAACTTGATGTCAGTCCAATTGTTCAATCAAATTGAGTCAATTAGCAATCTAATTGCTAATCGATCCTTCTGTAATACTTGCACTTGATCTATCATGAATCGCATTGATGATTCGATCATTGAATGATTTTCAATCGTCAACCAACCATCCAATCAGATAACAACCTTTAATACGTGTAACCCTATAAGTTCAAACTTAAGTTGGTAGCATAGAAACTAATATCTATATCAATCAAAATAACCATCTAGCAATGGTACTCGATATCTGGATAGGTCAAATATATGTGAAGCAACATTAGAATCTTGACCTATAATTACCGTATAATTCATCTCTTTGATCAATAATGCTCAAAATGATTTTAAGTTAGCTGTCAATACTCATACAAGTCATCCATATTGTGTCTCAAAATTTTGCAAATTTTGGGACTGCTCACATAGATTACCCAGGCCTAGGTTTCGCTAAATTGAGATACAGCAAGATATTCTCTTCCTGAAGTTAATCAGGAGTGGTCAATCCCATCTTAACACACACACCAACTCTATAAGTACTTGACTGTACCCAAAAATCTTATAATTCCTATATTAGAAATACAAATAGTCTGGCATCAAAGTATAGTGAGTTGTTTGCAAGTCACCATGGTGATCTGATATCAGAGAGATACTTATACCCATCTACCTTAACTAGCTACTCTTGATAGTAGAGTGCTACATTAGTCACAGTTAGTGTAGATATACTCCTACATCTCACTTGGATGCCATACCAGTATCTTCACACCACTTGGTTACGATGACAACCAACGCATATGGCATACAGCGATCTATACTCGACAAGTTATCATCTTAGTTAATAACTTATCATTTGATCGTGAATAATTTAAGAACCATCCGATAAATTCTTTTTTATCAATTAAGTATAGTTCTAAGGACTTCATCATAAGATAGGAGTTCATTTAAGGAAGATAGAATTTTGATGATGAATAAGCCAAATAACTAATATTATTTTGATAATTTATATACTAAATCAATCATTTACAACTTTGATGATTGGCTTTAAGACACATTTTCTAACAACTTCCACTTGGACTAAAGTCAATCAAAATAATATCAAATATCCTATTTTCTACTTGAGTTTGTAGAACTTCTTAGTTCTGAGGCCTTAGCAAATGGATCAGTCAAGTTTTTCTTTTTCGTTAATCTTCTAAAAGTCAACATCATTCTGATCTAAAATCAAAGGTGATAGCGATGCAGAGTACGCTGGTCCTGTGGTGCATCTTTAGTTCTTTTAGCCTAAGCTATGGCTCCAATGCTATATTAGGACTGGATCATCGATGGAGGGTATCTCTCCCAGCTTGCTAATGAACTTATGCCATTACACAGCCTATATGGCAGCATCACATGCCATAATGTACTCTACATCACTAACAAAAAAGGCTACACTATTTTGCTTGGAACTTTTCTAGCATATTGCTCCTCCAATTAAGGTAAATTTATGACTCGACACTCTCTTGCTATCATCTTAATCTGACTAAAAATTGGAACCAAAATATCCCATAAGTTTTACATCAGCTTCTTCATATATGAATCACTGGATCTTAGTATTTCTTAAATACTTAAGGATTATCTATACAATCTTTCAGTGATTCTCACTTAGATTAGACCGGTATCTGCTTACTACCTCTAGTGAGCATACCAAGTCTAGTCTCATACATGGAGAAATAAGATGACAGCTAAATCTTTATTTCTTACAATGCTAGAATATCATTTCCAACTAAGAGAATATCATCCATAGACAACACAAGAAATAACACTATAAAATCATTTACCCATTTATAGATGCAGGGTTCTTCTTTGTTCATAACGAAGACATACAATCTGATCACATGTTTCAACTTCAAGATGATAGCCAAACGGGCTTTACAGGTCTCTACCTTCTCATCTGTGCTTCTCTGATTCTTTTGAAAATTCATTTATACCCGATGAGTTTCATTCCTTTAGGTGAATCAACTAGTATCCATACACTATTGATTTTCATGGACTCTAATTTGGATTTGATGGCTCCAAGCTATTTCTCATAGTTAGACCTCTGCATTGCATCGCTACAGGTGATTGGATCCTTATTGTTCTCATTGAGCTCAAAAGGATCACCATCTTGGATCTAGATATCGAAGTATCTATCCAGCTAACGTGGTACTCTACCGGATCTCTTTAAAGATACCTATTTAATAGGCTTCGGGTTTGATCTAATCAAATCTAGTTTTGTAAGTTTACTAGATTGTGTTAGTTCATTCTACCAGTTGAACTTCCTTAAGTTTAACTTTTCAAGCATCAATTTCTTCTCTAAGAAACTTTTTTTCCAAAAAGAGTGCCCTATTGCTGAGAATAACTTTTATTTTTCAGTATGGTAGAAGTAATAACCCCTAATTTTCTTGGGGTACCCTATAAATATACACCTATGGAACCAAGCTCCAAATTTATCTATGTGCAAATGTTTGACATAGATCTGACAACCTCAAACCCAAAGGTGAGAGAGTCTAGGCCTATGTCCGATCCATATCTCATATGGAGTCTTTGCGATAGATTTACTTGGAATATTATTTAGAGTAAAACAAGTAGTTACAAGAGCATAATCCTTAAACAGGCAGACTAGCAAACCCTATCATGGATCGAACCATGTCTAACAAAGTTCGATTTTTTCTTTCTAATACACCATGTTTTAGAAAGAATTCACAGTGAGAGAATCATATTCTCTTCTAGATATGTCAAAAACTCACTAGATAAGTATTCACCTCCTCAATTTAATCGAAGAGTTCTAATATCTTTTTTAATTTATTTTTTTATTTTATTATTGAATCGTTTGAATATTTTAGATGATTCAGACTAGACGCACCCATACCTAGATAGGTCGTCTATAATCGCAATGAAATATTGATATCCTTCTTTGGTACTTGAGTTTCATTAGTCCATATACATTACTATATATGAGACTTAGAACTTTATCGGCTCTTTCATCTTTTTCAGAAGGTGACTTTGTCATCTTTACAAGAAGATAAGACTCATTGGTCTACAATGATTCATAATCATTGATGTTGAGATTTTTCTCTAAGGTTAACCTATTTATCTTGTTCTTGTTAACTTGACTAAGCCTATAATGCCAAAGGTAGACATCCTTGACATTATCTAACTTGGGTATTTATTAAATATATACATTATACTTAACAGACTATATAAATATTATACGCCATTTCTTTATTGTCCATGTATTATTATAATATCATTCATAATGATATCATAATAATCTCTCTTTATAGATTAATGATAACCATATCTGGTCAAAAGGCCAATAGAGACCATATTTATTATAAACAATGGATATTAATGACAATCACTCAAAATGACAATATTTGAAAATAAGCTCGATAATTTCTAAAGTTAGGATTGGAACAAAACTTTCATCCCCAATAGGTATTTCTTATCATTTTTAAATGTTCTACTTACCTGTAGTCCTTGCAACAAATTGTATAGGACTATCGGTATCCAATACCCAAGTAGTAGAATCTCAAATAGAAAATTTTAAGGTATTATCATATAACATCCTTGATAAATAACTCTTCCTCCTTTCTCTTGTTCAGCCTATTATGGTCAAAAGAAGCAAGATATTCAGAGCAATACTTCTTCCTATGACCTTGCTTCTAACAGTAGCACTCTGCTTGATTTAGGTTAACCTTGGATATTTTATTTTTATTGCACTTAAAAGCCCCAATACGAATCCGTTCGTGCTGCTAAACCAAATTCAATTTTTGATACTTATTATCAAAGTTGGGTCTCATAAGTCATCACTATTTGACAATGATAGGAGCAATTAGGTTTAGCCTTAATCTGAAGAAAAGAGAACAATGATCTAAAGTATATGAATTATTTTAAGCCTATAGATTTGGACTTTAGTCAAAGATTCTTTCACTATTTTATATGAATTGGTAGCCTCTATCTTCAATTTGAGAAATTACTTTAATTTTCTAGCAGGTACTAGAATCCACATAGACTACACAAAAGCCCGACTTTGGCCGATCAACCCATGTGCATTTACGAGTAGGTTCTTTAACCAATTATTTCTTCAAATAATTTTTAATAATTTAATTTTGCTCCAAAAATCTAATCAATAGGCTTTAGCCTCCACTGCAAGGATTTGGTTAGGTCCAACCATTAACATAACCATACTTGGTGCATCTAACTAATGAATGATTAAGCCCAACTTTAGTTGGTCAACCTAACCACCATTAGAGAGATACATCAAAGTCATCATATAATGAATGATAATTTCAATATCTCGATGAACACCAAGTGTAAGGCACCTCCAATGTTCATCCAGATTATTAGATCCATTATCAAACACCATAATGGGAGGCTATGACTCAGTTATCCCCATAACTTTATCATTTTTAAGGATCTAATAATTTTTGAGGATTTAAAATTTATTTATGATTTAAGGATAGAGAAGATATGGACCAAATTGCTCCCACTAACTTCACCAAGTCAAATCCTTCCACTAACTTCTCAAGTCATTGATGAGGACCAGAATCAATTTTAGTCCATGGGCACCTAAATTAGTCTTACTGAATAAAATTAGTCTCACTGATTTTCTACATGACATGGATTAGCACGAATCAATGAGCAACCTAATCAAAAATTAATTAACCATATTGGCTAGGTAAATAAGATCGATGAGAGAGTCTGCCAAGGCTTGCCTTAGATACCATCAGAAATAGTCAGATAAGTGGGTTGTCAATTAAAAACTACCGATCTGAAAATGTTAGACTTACCTTAGATACTAATCGATTTATCAATTTTAATTTGGTCTGCCTAAAGACTCGGACTCGACCACTGAGCCACGATCAGTGTTCATTTGTTAGATATATGAACTTTGATCAACTACAACTATTAAATTGATATATAGAAAAGAAATCACCTAATCCTAATTAACTATTAATTAGATTTGATCAATTTTTTTAACTTAGTCCATATTTAATCTAACCTTGGGTCTAACCTAGTTAATGACCTGATCAAAGCTAACTCATTATCCTTTAACCCATGTTTTATGAAATTATCTTAAGATCTTCAAATCACAAATCTAGATCCTAAATAATCACTTAATTCTTAATTAAGTTCAAGACTTATGGTTTGGGGTTCGAAATCTCAGAACTAGTTTCTGATTTTAACTTTTGAAATATTTTCAAGGGTAAACAATTTACATTGAATCAAATTCAATTCACAATTTTAGATCTGATTTATTTTAATGTTTAGATCATATCCTAAGATTTTGAATCTAGAATTTTATAAAAATAAGTTCTCAATTTAAATTTTATAAAATAAATATATTAAATATATAAATTTTAGATTCAAAAAAAAAAGCTACATATCAACATATGCAACTAGAAGATGTAGATGAAAACATGAAACACATCATATTGATCTCATCTAAATAATCAAAATTAGATCATAAATCATTTAATTTTAGATTTAAAATCTAAAAAAATATAAATCATTTTGGATCTTATCTAACTTATTTATGATTTAGGTTATTCAGGTCAGTACATAGTAAGACAACCTCTATACTGTAAGGGATAAACCATGCAATAGGACAATCTTATAATTAATATGTGCAATCCGATATTATTTAGATTTAATCTAAATAATCTATAATAGATCAAATATTTATTTAATTTTAGATTTAAAATTAAAAAGTTAAATTATAAAATTATTTAGATCACATCTAACTTATTCATGATTTAAAAATTTAGATCAGCACATACTAGGACAATCTTTTCATTGTAAGGGGTTAACCTCACAACAGGACAACCTTAAGTCAGTATGTGCGATCTTTAAAATTTTTATTTTTAGATTTATTTTAAAGCATGCATGATCAAGTCATAAAAAAACCTAGATGCTCTAATACTACTATTGGAAAGTATACAAGGTTTCATGCTTGTATTTCAAAATTTTTTCAAAATAAATTATAGCAGAAAACATAGATTAAACTATTTAATCTAACAATGCATGTGATCTAATCACTAAACCCTACATCTAGGATCAACAATATGTCATGATGCAAATATAAATCTAAAAATTAAAATAAGGATGGTTGGTATTGATCAAATCAATATCTAGATCTAAAACTATTCTAGAAATCTTAGATTATATCTAAATCAAGAAGAGATCGAATCTCTTACCTTCACATGGGTCGAGAATACCATGGCTAAATCTCAATATTATCCTTCATTGCTTAGAGCCACACAACACGTCCAATCTCTATAGGTAATCAACATAAGGCTGCAATACAGATCGAAGGTTCGTCGAACGAAGATCCACTCGAAGTGTTAGCTTCTCACGGATTCCTTCTGATGGTTAATCAAAAAAATATTCTTCAGATCTCTTGGACACTCCAAGAGACAAAGAACATAAGGAGGATTGAGAAAGAAATCTAACTCTTGCATCTTCCAAATATTAAAAAATAAAAGCTAAGAGAAAAGCTCTAAGAGAAGACACATCTTCTCTTGTAGGACATCAAATATTGATGTCCTGAACACATCTCCATGTCAGGACAAGAGGAGACCTTTTTTCCTATAATTTTCAATGCTTCTAGATCTCTTCTTCTCTAATTTTTCTCATGAAAAAATCACACAAAAATTGAGAGAAAAAAGTTCTCAAAAGAACCCTAAGTGAAGACCATCTTCTCTTCTCTTTCTTCTCATCAGGATATGATCAAATCATGTCCAAAAGAGACCACCATGCCCAAACTCCTTAGAGCATCCATCCTCCACATCCTCTCTCTCTCTCTCTCTAATTTTTCTTATAAAAAAATCATACAAAAATAAGAAGAAAAAAATCATGAAAGAAAATCATAAGAGAAGACAATCTTCTCTTACCTTTGTCTCTTCAAGATATCAATAATTGATGCCTTAATGAAGGCCTTTCCTCCAAGAAAGATGGCACCCATAACCCCCAAGCCCTCTTCTCTTTTTCTCTATTTTTTTCATGGATTTTTTAGGGGTTTTTCACATCCACCTCCTATCAAATATGAGGCATCATGGTTTGAATGGAAGACTAGGTCAAAACCTTATCAAATAAGGCATCTATGGAGGCATCCAACTCTTGGATTCCTCCTAGCTTATTTGCATGAACCATTCAAGCCAAAGGAAGAGAAAGGGGTGTGGAAAAATCCTAGAAATTAGGTGCACAAAAATAAGGAGAGTGGCATTGAAAAAAATTCCAAAGAGATGAGAAGAGGAGTTTTAGGTTTTAAGGACTCTATCAAATAGAATCCAACTCAAAACCTATTTTTAAATTTGACCAAGTCAAATGTATTTCAAACTCTTCAGATATTAGGCATGAAATAGCTTTCTTAGATATGGAAAAAAAATTATGTAAAAGATCTAAAATAAAAAATGGGCATGGGCTCTCTTAGGTGGTGCAAGGAAGGAGTCCTAGTCTAACTAAGACTCTCCTATTTTGACTAGGTCAAAATCTTTTGAATCCAATTTAAAATAGTTTTGAGTCAACCTAATTAATAGACAATTTTAATTTAATTAAGAGTATAATTAAATTAGATTAAATTAAGTTTAAATTTAGTTTAATTTTTAATTAAATTAAAAATTAAGTGCACTCGAGTCCTAATTGAACAAGGACTTGTTCTTTCTTACAATTGGCTTATCCAATAAACTAATTAAACTTAATAAAACTTAATCCTATTAAGTCTAAACTAATTTTAGTTGAATCTAATTTAATTAGACTTAATCTCAGTCTAATTGCTCAATCAAATTAAGTCAATTAGCAATCTAATTGCTAATCGATCCTTCTGCAATACTTGCACTTGATCAATCATCAATCGTATTAATGATTCAATCACTACACAATTCTTAATCATCGATCAACCATCCGATTAGATAATAATCTCTAATATGTGTCATCCCATAGGTTCGAACCTAAGCTAGTAGCATAGGAACTAATTTCTGTACCAATCGAAATGACCATCTAGTAATGGTACCGGACGTCCGGATAGGTCGAACATATGCAAAGCAACATTCTTAGAACCCTAGCCTATGGTTACCGTATAATTCATCCCTTTGATCAATAATGCTTAAGATGACTTCAAGTTAGCTGTCAACACTCATACAAGTCATCTATATTATGTCTCAAAATTTTATAAATTTCATGACTCCTCACAAGGATTATCCAGGCCTAAGTTTTGCTAAATTGAAACACAGTGAGATATTCTCTTTTTAAAGTTAATTAGGAGTAGTCAATCCCATCTTGACTCACACACCAACTCTACAAGTATTTGACTATATGCAGAAACATTTCGATTCTTGTATTAGAAATACAGGTAGTCCAGCATCAAATTACAGTGAGTTGCTTGTAAGTCACCATGGTAATCTTAGATCAGAGGAATACTTATATCCATCGATCTTAACTAGCAACTCTTGATAGTAAAGTACTACATTGATCACTTTCAGTGTAGATGTACTCCTACATCTTATCTGGATGTCATACCAGTATCTCCACACCACTTGATTATGAGAACAACCAACATATATGGCATACAGCGATCTATACTCGATAAGTTATCGTCCTAGTTAATAACTTATCATTTGATTATGAATAATTTAAGAACCATCCAATAAATTCTTCTTTATCAATTAAGTATAGTTCTAAGAACTTCATCATAAGATAAGAATTCATTTAAGAAAGATAGAACTTTTATGATGAATAAGCCAAATAACTTATTATTTTGATAATTCATATACTAATTCCAATCATCTACAACTTAGATGATTGACTTTAGGATACATTTTTTAATATTTAGTTCATAATAAAAAAGATTAAAAATAAAAAAAATAAAAAATATAATAAAATTTAAATAGTGGACTGCTTGTTGCTGAATTTTGCCATCAATCATTGGTCTTGGCATGAAGAAATTGATAGAGAAGAGTTTTGAATGTGCTGGACATGGAAGATGGAAGAAAGAAGATAAGAGAAAAGAAGAAAGAAAGAAAGGAGGCTCTCTCTGATCATAGACCTCTCCCCTGTTCCCAAACTCCTCTCTTGAATCACCCAAAAAACCCTATTTTCTATTCCTCCAAAAACCTATTCTATTCTACTAAACACCTCTGTTTCTCCCCCTATTCTATTCGATTGCAAGAGTTTAAATAGGTAGAAGGGTGGACTTCTACTACTTGATGAAGACAAATTTGACTCAAACTTGATGTTTGAATCCTCCTGAAAGTCCCTGGATCATCATAGCCTTAAGATCGGCATCGAACGTATCAAAATTGCCTCAAAAATCAATATTAAACTTCCAGATCAAGTTGGCTTAAATTATGACTGTCGGATCTCTTTGATGATCAATTCTGGGCCATCAGATAGCACTGCAGGGAGCCTGGATCTTTTAATCAAAAAAGAAATTCCTTTCCATCATTAGATCTTCATCAATAAGAACATCATCTATCCACTGGTGCATAGGGGTCTAAATCTTTAAATTAAAACAAGAAATCACCCTAGCCATCGAATCTAGACCGACAACCATGTGGACCATCAGATCATGCAATCTCAGCCAATGCACCGCCCGTAGACTGAGCTTTCTAGTCTCCACCCAATTGGATCACATCATATTGGATGAAATTATTGAAATGCCCTCGCATCGCGTACTGTTCTCGTTTACCATAGGCTGCATGGTTTCCTGACGTCATGGTGATGTTAGGGGCTAGGCCGGCTTGCATCCAGATCTATGGTCGGGCCAGGCCATTTGAGCTGATTTTGACTAAACCGATTGACTTTTAATTTTTTCTTTTGAATTTTGATTCAGGGCCCAATTTAAATCTGATTTACTTCATTTTTTTTAACCAAAAAATCAAGCTTTTCTTATTGGCGATCATCTTTCCTACAAAATATAAATAAAAATATTAATTTTTTAAAAATAAAATAAATTATTTTATAATTTAATACTTTTATTAGTGTATTTATTATACTTATCAATAGGCAACTCTCTTTCCTCCTACCGATTGAATGTGAGTAGTAGCTTTTCTAGTTCTTTTAAGGTTTGCATACTGGAGTGAAGGATCTGTTGGCTATTGTATTTCTGAGTTCTATCCTGTCTATTGCTTGTTGAAACCTCTCTTCAAAAGTTGAGTCATCATTAGTTGGAGAAGGTTGATATTGTGGGTAGGGCATATCATGAGATGCATCCATAAATGTGGATTCTTGTATCACTAGGGTAACCACTGATTGTGGTTTTCATGAAAAATCTAGTTAAGCCTCTTAGTTTGAATTATAAACATTAAAGTATAGGTTATTTCCTGATCTATAGGCCATTTTGGTTTCATCTTGATCAACTTGCTCATACATATACTCAAAAAATCGATGTGTAGCTGGGCAATCACTCACAAAGTGAGTGGGGCTCGAATATATTGCATAAACTTATTACATGGAAAGAAAAGATGGATAAGAAGAATGTCTAATGGCTATTAGATGATCTATTCTGTGGGACAACTTATCCAATCTACTATTGAGATCCATCTTGAATTATTCTGATTATTCAGATATGCAATCAAGGATTCTAGATTAGAGCAATGATCTTCTAATTATTATTTATTATATTTTATCTTATTTTAAAGAATAAGAAGAGAGATGAGAAGAGAGAATTATAAAGATAAGAGCCTAGAGGATCCTAGATATAATAGAAAGGTGCAATGAATTAGTTAATATTTGGTGTTAATTATAATCAAGTTAAATAAGAATGGACTCTCTATCCTAGAGTTAACCTAAATCTAGACAGCTCCTAACTGCCAAAGTCATCTTCAAGCCCTCCAAGTAAAAGATCAGCCACTTAACTGGCTAGATAAGTATAAGGTTGGTGGGGGTCCTCCTGTTGCTTTTCTTAGACACTAAGTTGACTAGATCAACGAATAAAATCAATTAAGTAACCATCTTCCTTCGAAATCTTATTTTTAAACTATTTTTTTAGACACTAATCAAACTGACTAACCTTAATCGGATCTAATTCTTAAGGTTCCTTATCCTAGTGAGCTCGAGTTCCTTAAGAGTCAATGTCAAATTGATTTTAAGTTAAGATTTAGGTCAATGAGAATGAACGATTGTGATTTTTGGATCAAGAAAGAATGATAAAATCTCCATCTTATCTTATTTAATTGGATTAAGTGCTCTTAAAGTGATTTATAAAAATGCATGCAATAGATCAAGATGTCCAAGTTAGATGACACAATCAAACTTAAATTAGTTGGTTTCACTTGTTAGGTTTTGTAATTAGGTCTATAATCTCCTAATAGCTTATACTACATCAGTGTAAAGATTTTTTTAAAAAAATTAATTTTTTTTTATTTTTAAATATTCTTTTGATTTTTTTTTGATATTTTTATTTTATTATTATTTTATTATTTTATTTTTTAAAAAAATTAAAGCAATCATGCTACAATCTTTGGTAATGGTGTCAAAAATTTGATACTCATTGTTACAGCACCAAAGATAAAATTAAACCTAATTCTACTATTAGTTAGAATAGCAGTGAATCGAGTGTCAATTTTCTCAAAAATTATAGGCTAAGTTATATTTAATTTTAATTAAAATAAAATTTTAAATTAATTTTTAAAATATAAATTTAAAAAAATAAATTAAAGAGAATTAATTTAGATTTAGCAAATCAAAATAAAAGAAAGCAAATATTAATTAACTAAGGTTTTAGAATTAATTAAAAATATTCTAATCTTTTAGATCCATCTTTAAGTAGGGTTAGGGTAATTCTTTTTTTATACAAAAATTTATATTTTAAGAATTTAGTTATGACTATAACTTATTTTCTTGTGGCATGAACCATATCAACCGATCACGATCCATTCCTATAGATTCATAAATTATTCAATACTTAATTTTTAAAAATTTAGAACATGATTTTTAATAATTTTTTTCTAAAATAAACTATTAAATTAAGTATGAATTGTATCTCTCAATCATAACCTATCTTAATAAATATAATTTATTCAGATCTTAATCAATAGCAAGCATGTCACAAAGACAAGATCTCATACATAAAAATAAAATTTATTAAAATTGAGCAAGAAAATATTATATAAGAAAAAAATTATAAAAAATAAAAAAAATACAATCCATGCTAGAAGACTTTATCTACTTCTCCAAAATTTAGGCTTTTAGCAACACATGGTTGAGGATTTTCTTACTTCCAGCATCTTCTTTGATGAAGGGATGAAGGTAGCAAAAAGAAAGAAGAATAGAAAGAAGAAGAAAGATGAGAGGAGAGTGGAGGAGAGGGAGAGAGAGCGGGAGAGTTTGTGTTTGGGCCATATTCCTTTGCCTCCATGAAGAATTCTAGCCACTGGATCAGGTTCAAACGACACAAATCAAGCCAAAATCCACTGCTAAGCTTTTAATCATGGTCTAGATCCATTTTGGGCCATCGGTTCACTCATCAAGAGGGTTTATTGTCGTTAGATTGTGCTTAAAAGATGCTTGAGAGGTTTCGATCAATCAGAGTTTGTTTCAATCATTGGATCGCATCCTAGATTTGCTTCCAACCATCCGATGGCACATCAGCCTTCCGCCCCCATTAAATCCCATGAGTTCTTTTATTTATTTTTCAAAAAAAGAATTATTTCTTTAAAATGATGCATATTGATGGAAAATATGCAGAGTTTTAAACATGCTTCTTAAAACTTTTTCAAAAATTTAAGTGCAGTGAAAGCTAAAATTAATCTAATATTAATTTTATATATGCTATGATCATATCAAAAATCCTACACTAGGATCTAGACATGCTTATATGTAATTGAAAATTAAAATGCATTCGATCAGCAAATCATATTTGCTGATCGATTTATGTTCAGAATATGATACATGAGTGCGGATAGTCAAACTTCATGATTTGAAATCATTGGAAAGAGCCTTCTCATATCATGATACAGCCATACACTCATTCGACCTCTATGGACCATCCACACCGAGCTTCTGATCCCGATCAGCTCCACTGGAGTGCTAGCTCCTCATTGGAGCCTTTGACAGTCGATCTTAGTCGATCCGATTGACTACCTTTCTTTCAATCACTCGGATGCTCCAGAAGGTTAGAGGATGTACTTCAAAGGATGAAGAGGTGGTGTGTAAAATTTGGTGGTGATCGAGCACTCACAACGCTCAATCTCTCCACCCAAACGCTAGGTCCTAACCCTAGGGCTTTGCACACCCAAAAACCCTAATGCTCGAAAATACTCTCATGCCCTCTCTCTTTTGATTTTTCTTATGGAACAAATTTTCATGGTAGAAAGGACTCTTGTATCTATGCAAGCCTGACTTAGATCCTATCTAAAGTGGACGATCAAAAGAAAGAAAAAAAACAAGTGGCATGAGAAGAGTAAGTTGGCATGTGAGAACCTTTCTCTCTCTCTTGAATTTTTCACACTCAAAACTTGCACCCCCTATCTAGATTCTCTCTCCAAAAATCCTCTTCTCTTGCTCACACATGCCCCATGGAAAAAACCCATTTTATTGGTGATGATTCGATGTGAAAAGCACGTGGAGTGGATAAGATAGATGTGGTTGAACTGTTTCAACAAACCACTTGAATTCAAATTTAAGTGATCTATTTTATCCACTCCCAATGCCAAAGCAAGGTGTCTTACATGTAGAAGGACTCTCCTTCTGCATGTCCACATGCAAAACAAAAATAAAAGTGCACAAAAACCAAATGGGGCATGGAAAAAAGATAGGATAGGGAGTTAGAAGGCCAACAAATTCATTTGAATTCAAAATTCAAATGAATTTAACCTCATCCAACATTTGGACTAGGTCAAAAGTAGAAAGAGAGAGCGTACACTTCTCTTCTAGGCATGGAAAATCCCATGCACATTCCTAATATGCGTGGAGAAAAAACATGGGTCAAAGGTCAAGACGTAGGGAGAAGGGAGTTCAAAATTCAAATCTTATTTGATTTGTTCAAATTGGTTTCAACCAAACCAATTTATCTAGATCCAATTAGACTAGGTCAAACCTAATTTAAATTAGACTTAACCCAATCTAATAAAATTTTAATCAAATTAGAAATTAATTAGGTTCAAGTCCTGATCAAATCAGGATCGAATCTCTCATAGTAATTAGGTCAGCTCATGACTTGATCGGATCAAACCTAATCAAATCAAATTCAATCAGATTTGATCGAATTCTCATCGCTCAATAAAATTGAGCTAATCGGCAATTAAATTACTAATTAATCCTTCAATAATATCAGAGTTCTAGTTTAGTGGGATCTACAAAGGTAGAGTTCCGTCCAGTGGAACTCTCGATCATAGAGTCCCAATCCAGTAGGACTCTCAACCATAGAGTCCCAAACCATTAGGACTCTTGATCAGCCATCAGATCAGATAAAAATTTCTATTGTATGTGACTCCATAGGTTTGAATACTAAGCTGATAGCATAAAAATCAATTTCTATATCAATCGATGTGACCATCTAGCAATAGTACCCAATGTCCAGATAGATCGAATAATTACATTGCAACATTCATAAACCTATGACATATGGTTATCATATAATTCATTCTCTTGATCTAAATGCTCAAAAGATGACCTAGGATTTAACTATCAATCCTAAAAAATCATCTACATTGTATTTCAAATTTCAATATCCATCATATGAACTATCCCGATCGAGATTTTGGTAAATTGAAATACAGTGATGCATTTACTCTAACACTTGGAGGGGTCAATTCCATTTTGACTCGTGCACCGATCAAACAAGTACTTGACTACATCCAATAACCTTCCATCACTGAATTAAAAATTTAGATAGTCCTTCAGTACCAAAGTATAGGAAGTTGCTTGCAAGTCACTGTGGTGGTCTCAGGTCTAAGGAACACTTATACCTATATCCTTCACGAGCAACTCTTGATAGCAAAGAGCTCTGCAGTTGAATTACAATTAGTGAAATATACCCTTACATTTTACCTGCATGCCATACCAGTATCTCTTTACTCCTTGGTTAAGAGGACAACCAACCCATATAACACACAATGACCTACACTCGATAAACGTTGTCGTCCTAGGTAACAACATATCATTTGGTCATGATCAGGTTTAATGACTAAATGATAAATCTTCTTTTATCAAGTTTAAATAGTCCTAAGAACTTCATCATAGAAGAGTTCATTATAGGAAGATGCATAAGAGTGATGAAAAGTCAGAATAATAATTTTATTTATTTATAATTTAAGTATAAATTATATTTAGCTCAACCATCTACAACTTAGATGATTGGCTTTAGGATACATTACCCAACACATACATCCTATAAGAATTTTCTAAATAATATCTTCATTTTTTGTAATATCGTATGCATCCTTCTTTTATTTTAAATTCATTTTGAGTCCAATTTGCTCCCAATTTGAGTCCTTTTAATCTGTGAATCAGGCTCTTTGTATTGATGATCATCTTTCCTACAAAACATAAGAAGAAGCATCTATTCTTAAAGAATAAAAATTAATATATATTTTTTTATACTTTTTTTAATATATTTATGATACTTATCAATTGCATAAAGTAACTTCAAACCATCTGCGTATGCTCAAGTGGTTGGTATGATCCCATAACACCTTCGTAGTCAGGGGATAATTGTCAGACTATTACCAATAACTCTTCTCTAGAACCATCTGAGGTTAAGAAACATAGTAGACACCTCAACACTTCCAAATATGCATTACTCACTTGGCAGGAAGAAAAGAGGATAAGAGAAGAAAAGAATAAAAGAGGGGAGTGCAAAAAAAAGAGAGTATGGTTCCTTACTAGTTCTTGAAATAAGAGGACAATCTAGTCATCCACCTAGCTACCAAATGGTTAAATTGATGTTCTTTATGATTAAACAAGGACAAACATGCACTAAAGAAAGTTTCCATTCATTTTTCAAATCAATTGGTATTAGTCTCCTCAATTTGTAGCAATTGGTTGGTAACTAGATTTCCCAATTGCTTGAAAACCAAATAGGATCCAAATTCCAAAAAGATCTAAAATAGAAGGGGAGACAATTGGTGTGGCAAACCCTTAAATGTAGAATATTCTTTAGACAAACAAAAATATGGATATAAAATAAAAATATTAAAAAAAGAACATGGCAAAATTAACCTTCCTTTAAAAAGAAAAAAAATAGTCACATTGAAGGCTTGTTCCACATGATGAGAAAATAAATGAAGTTTAAATATAAGATGGAGTATTTCTCAATAGGGTCTCTCATAAACCCAAATTTTTTCACTAATTGGACAAATAAACCCTAAATTGTCATCACTCATAACCTCAATATATGGGGATAAATGTGTTCTTTTTTATATATGTTGTCCAGAGGTAGCAACCCAAGAGGATGGGTGAATTGGGTTCTTATAAAATTTTAACCAAATTTGAGCTCTAAACAAGTATGTACAATAATTTGAGTTAACTTAATTGTAAATAGAGTACATGTAATGTAGCAGTGAAAATATGTTATAAAGATTGTAATTCAAGAATTAAAACTATGCAAGCAAGTATTAAATGCAAGAAAGATAAACTAGATAAAGTACAATACAAACATACAAGAAATTTATAGTGATTTGGTGCAATCCACATCTACGTCCACTCTCCAAGCTCTCTTTGAGAATTTCACTATAATCTCTCTAATTACATTGTGTTTGTTTTTCTCAGGCTCACAAACAAACCAAGTTGATTTTCTGGGATCACCAACCAAAATCTTACACCAATAGTTTTTTGGGCTCACTATCAACCCAGTTGATTTTTAGTGCTCACCAACCAAAATCTATATAGTCTAATTCCAAACTTGGACGGGCCTAATTCCTAAGTTTCTTTTTCTTAAAAAAACTTATAAAGAAAATAAAATATAAGATATAAATTTTAGTATAAATGAAAAATAAAAAGATAAACTCTTATAAGATCGAAAAAATTGATGATGAATTGCATAAAGGATGCTTCAACTTTTCTTGAATAATGCTTGAGAGGATGAGGATGAAGTTGGAGATGATTCTTCTTTGAAACCTCTCAATTTTGTGCACTAATTCCTCTCTTTTCTTCCTTTCAAATGGTATTCAATAAAACCTCACTTAATCTAATGATTTTCTTTTTTTAATCTATTTCTCTTCTTTTCCAATTGATTATCTAGCCTTTAATAAGCTTATAAGTGGCTGGAGAAAAGTTTTGACCATTGGTAGGACTGAAATAGCCATTAAAGTAAAAAATTAGCCATTTGAAGTAGTGCAGAAAATTAGTCGTTAGTGCTGCTAAAAGCTCATAAGTTGACTCCCTAGATTCTTAAGTCGACTCCAGCTACAAGATGAAAAATTTAGTTTTTTATTTTTGAACTAGTGCCATCCTGAGACTTGAGTTGGCTTATACTTTTCTTAAGTTAACTTCTAGTCTGTGCCAAGTGCTGAAGCCGTGCTAGAGTCGACTCAAGCCTCCCTTGAGTCAGCTCAAGTCTTGGTAAATTCTAAAAAATATTTGGTTTGATCTTTTTTGCTCTTCTTTCTTGGTTCTTTCAATTAAGAATATGAAGCTTCATCAATATAGGTTCCTAACTTTCTATATTTTATCTTAAATACTTCAACCAATTTATTAGTACCAAATATACTCAAATGTTTTATGTTTCATCAAAATCAATCTTAGGGTCAATAATCTTTCTCTTTTTTATGATCACAAATAAAATCTAGAGGCATTTAATGTCATAAAATGGTCATACCTACCTGATGCAACTAAACCACTGTGACCAGCTGAGAATGATCAACATCAGGTAGGCACCTACATCTCTATAATGGTGGAAGACTACAAGACTTAATATTAATTAAGGAGATTTAGGCTCAGGTCTCATCCTTAATTAGTCATATTAGATATGACTAACCTAGTGGTATAGATTAGCTCAAATCATTAGCAACCTAAGTCAAGACTTAATCAACCATATTGACCAGGTAAGTGGGATCCGTGGGAGGATATGCCATTAACTTGATCTATGCGAGTAGCTCCCAATTAAAGACCATCGATTGAACTGCCAAACTTATCTTAGGCACCAATTGGTCAATAATCATTGATCAGGTCAGCTAATTAATTCAGACTCAAACCATGAAGCCAAATTAGATCTTTTGATTTGATCGACAACATGTGGCTGTTAGTCAATCTGATCAAACTTACATCTATTTGGGTTAGACATGAGAGATTAGACCTAAACCTAGCCAACTATTGATTTGGGTTGATCAACTGCTCAAACTAGCTAGACCTAATTGAGCTACCCAACCCATTAATCCATGTTTTATGTTGTAAATTTTAGATCTTAAATTCTAAATTTTAGATCTTTAAATTCACTTCTTAATCCTTAATTAAGTATATCATGATCATGGATTAGTTTAGATGTCGAAATAATTTTACATCTAAACTATACTAGGTTTACATTTCAAACAAGGTGAAATATAGCATTGTTTCAGATCTAAATTAAAATCACATATCATATATATGAAAATCAGATCTAAAACTAATTAAGCATGTATCATATGGATGCAAAATTAAGATCTAAAGAAAGATCAAATATGATTGAAAATTATTTTCAAAAATTATTTATCAAAAATTAGATCTAGATTTTATTTTTTTTTATTTGATCAATGATCTAAAATATCTATATATTTCATACATGATTCAATAATTTTAGATCTGAATAAAACTAAAATAAATTATTTAAATTAAAAACTAACTTTCAGATCTAAGATTAAAATTAGATTAAATATCTCTCTTATAACCGAATGGCCATAGAAATCAATCTAACCTAAATATTACGCACAAGAAATACAGATCTATGCATCTCATACATGATTCAATAATCTCAGATATAAATAAAACTGAAATAAATCATTTAAATCAAAAACTAACTTTTAGATCTAAGATTAAAATTAGATTAAATATGTCTAATTGAAATCATGGCTCTGATACCACTATTAGAAAGGGAAGGATAGATTACATGCATGTATTTCAAAACTATTTTGAAATTGCAGCGGAATAAAATAGATTAACTATTTTTATCATGCATTAAATCAGATCTAAAATCTCTCCTAACATGGATCTAAGATATATGAAATCTAAAATTAATTTATGAGATTAGATCTCATACCTTATCGTGGGTCGAAGAACTCCATAGTCGATGATCAAAACTTGACAGGTTCCTGAAGCCATGCAAACGTTCAGCCTCTACGGGTATCCACTTGAGATCCAATCTAATTTAAGACTTATCTATCTTTCCAAGATGCTAGCTTCCTTATAGAGAAGATCTTTTGATAATTGATTTGAACCTTCTTCAGATCTGAAAGACGATCTTCAGTCGAAGAAGCAGTGGAGGTAGAAGAAAAAACAACAGCAGCATAGCTTTCTTCCTCGGAGTGCCATGCCTTGTACCAATGGAGTTTTTCCTTCAAACTTGAAAGAGAGGATGCCAACAAGTCCCTCTCTATAGTGGCTAGCCAAATTTTTTTTAGATCAAAAGGACCTCCTAGAGATGTCCAAAAGATATATCTTTTTAAGGGGATGCCTAGAAGAGTCCTGAAAGAGTCAAACTCTATCAAACATTCAAATTAAATTTTAAATTCAAACCAAAACTCATCCATATCCAAATAAAAAGATAAGGTCGACCAAGAGGTGAAAAAATATGAAAAACCTCATGCAAATCTGAAATTTGCATAAGAAGAGAAGGGGCGTGGACAAAATGGTGGTGCATGGAAGAGTCCTTCACAAAATGGACTCTAGGGTTTTGGATTGAGCCTCAAACCAAAAATAATTTGGTTTAAACCCAAATATCTAATTGAATCTAATCTAATTATATCTCTAATCAAATTAAATTATAATCTAATTAATATATAATTAAACCTAAATTTAGATCAAATCAAAAATTAATTTCATAACAATTGAGTCATCTCATAACTTAATCAAACCAATTCAATTAGACTTGATTTAAAACTTATTTCTCAATTTAATTAAGTCTAATTAATAATCAAATTATTAATTTATTCTTCTTGAGTTAATTATCAATTATATTAATAATTATACCCTTAACGATTCATAATCGTTGATCAATCATCGGATCAGATAGAAATCTCTTTTATGTGTGATCCCGTAGGTTCTATTCTATCTGATAGTGAGATATATTATAATCTTTATTATAATATCATCAAAATATTTTTTTGATGGGTTGGAATAATTCCAACAATATTCTCGAGAATCATCGATCATCAAGATGATGCTCGTGGATCCCATAATCCATCAGTGACACCTAGCAGTATGTAGTGACAATCCAATAGAATGAAAATATGAATATTTAGGTATAGTTATCATATGATTCAATCCTTCTATCAAAAATTCTAACTTGATAGAGGTCATGGACAACTCGTCAAACCCCATCATCAATCATATGCAAGATTGGCTCGATTTAAGTTCTCTTGTGAATCTTGTAAAAACTCCTTTCCAGTATTCACCTTGCTTTGGCCAAAGACTTAGTGAACTCAATCTCGTGAATTATATAGGATTATACCTTTTCTACTAAGGTCAATAGATTTCATCTAAGTACATCCTACTTTCAATAGTGAACCTGAACCCACCATAGCCAATATACACAGCAAGGATCCAAATTACTAGGGACCCAAGTAGACATGCAGTCAAACTATAGCAGCCTCACTACAAATAGCCAATGCACCATAGGTCAAAGGACTAGTCATACCACTATAGTATCAAGAATATCACTAACGAGTGAGTAGACATCCAAGTGATTTCTTGTAATGGTCACACTCAGTGCAAGTTCTTCTCTAATAATTACCTGCATTATCATCCTAGTATCACCACACTATAGACTTGAGATTCATCTATCCTGAAGAAGATGATCATGCACCAATCTAACTGGATCAATCATTATCCTTCGTGATGATCCTCCAATTGAGAGCATTTAAAAATTAACCACTAATAGTGTATGTCTCAAATTCTCAACACCTTGAGAATATGCAAAATCATCTTTGTTAATTTTTAGGATAAATCATGGACACATAAACATGACTGCAAATAAAAATATCCTTTATTAATAATAAAAGTTTTATAAGTTCAAATACAAGCCTTGAAAAATAAATGTATCAGCCAACAATAGTCTTTCTAGGACACACATCTAATAGAGACTTCCACCATGCCCTTCGATCATGGCTTCTTTGTCGACTAGACTGGAAAGGAGTTCGGGCTCGTCTATGCTTGGGAGGGGTTCTGAAGCATGATCGAGCTTTGTTTGACTTCTTTTTGACTCTAGGCTTGCTAGATTCGTCCGTCTCCCACTCTTTTACGATCTCATCATTCTCTATTTGAAAAGCCTCCTCTGTCCGGGTGTAACCTCAGCCTGGGCCAATATATCAATAAAGTTCCTAGGGTACTTCCTCTCCAAGGAGGACAAAAGATCATTCTTCTGAAGACTGTTCTTTAGCACGGCTATGGCTATGGATTGGTCCAAGTTTCAGACCTCTAGTGCAGCAGCATTGAAGCGGCTGATGGAAGCTTCGATGGACTCTTCTTCCTTCTACTTGATGTTGATAAGGGAGTCTGAACCTCGCCTTGGACATCGGTTGCTGATAAAGCGAGATGCAAACTAATGATTTATTTGATCAAAGGAGTAAATCGTACCCAACTTAAGGCTCGAGTACCAATTCCTCACTATTTTCTTTAGAGTTGATGGAAAAGCTCAGCATAGAATGGCATTCAGGATACCATGGAGCAGCATCATGGTCTAAAAGGTCTCAAGATGATCAATCGGATCCAAAGTTCCATTATACCTTTCAAACTAAGAAAACTTGAAGTTCGGCAGGATGAGCTCCTACATTATTTGGAGAGAAAATGGAGGGTCGATGCAGATGTCGTCGATGTGAGCTAGAGTAGTGTAGTGGAGCTCTCATCTCTTGAAGCTTTTGATCAACGAGATCTTTTCGATCATGAATCTCAAGGGTCCACTAGTCGAACAAAGGTAGAAATCTTTCAAGGGTGGAGTCGTAATCAGAATAAGAGCTCTCCGCTTTCCACTTTCCTTTCCCAGGAGTCATTGAACGACTAACCTAGGTGGGCCTCTCCTGTTCCAAATCTCGATACTCCAGTGAAGTTCTCTCTAGTTGAATTAATGCCAGGGGTTGTCGCATGGCCTGCACTACTTCAGTGAGGTCTTTAACTTGCTGGATCAGTACGTTAAACTGCTCTATGTCCACCACGACCGCTGATGGTGGAGCTTGAGGTGCCGAAGATGAAGTTGGAGCAGGCAGATCTGGGTGAGATCTAGTAGTGGAGGTAGTGGATCGTCGGGTTGATGCCCTCTTAGACGGCATTTTGTAGTGCAGATCAGAGAAGAAGAACTGAAGAAGAGATGGAATTTGACTGAGTGCTCCTTTAAGAATAAGGGATCAGTAAGCCCTTCCTCTAGTACCAATTTTATTGGAGCAAAAAACTGTGGATGCCGAAAGAGCTGGAGTTGGAGAAGATGAGGTCGCTGCCGAGACCTGCAAAAGAAATCTGAACTGGAGGTGGGGGTGGCCCCGGTAGGATTCTCCGACAGTCAAGTCAGCTCTCGAAACAACAGAAATGAAGTACTCGGAAAAATTTTATCAGAGTTTTGGAGCTTAGAGAAAAACATATTTGGAAGGTTCCTTATATAGGTAGAGCTCATAACAAACTGATGGCGACGTCGTAACTGTCTGTTAATGGGTCATTCGGAGCCACGTGAAGTTTGTTATGGAGGATGGTATCCATGTCGCGACTTGCCAATCTATTGGAGATTAATAGCTATAATTCGGTTATTTTCAAGGTTGTCTATAAATTGGTGGATATTCACTGAGTTGGGAGTTGAACTTATATAGACGATGAGATCTTTCTGCTAACTCTAGCTTGCACACCTAAGATTCTTGACGTAGGAATGCTAAGATCTATCACTTACAGTAAGGTCTAGAGGTTCATCTAAGGAGAAGCTCTGTCGGTCCGAGGCTCTTAATGTGAGGTTCAATTGTAACGATGAGATTTGGCTTGAGAGAGATTTGGTTGAACAAGAGTTCGGCCAGCTTTGAGGTCGGATGGGCCAGACTATGCATGGATCGAACACCTAGCTAAATACTTAGCTAACCACTCGGGCAACTATTTTCATAATTCAAGTTCATCCGAACGAGGTCCGAGATGTCCTTTGGATTTTACAATTATCTAAAAGATCTTATAATTAAAGCTGAGAAGATTGTCCAGCATGCACGAGTTGAAGGTCGGTCGTCCCAAAGTGAATTGGAGGCAGAATTCATATTGGTTGAAGTTCGATCATGATCACCACCGTCAGATGGGATCGCTCCGAGGTTGGGCATCTTGCTGAACTTTGGTAGGAGCAGATTCATCACCAACACACACACACACACACACACACACACACACACATATATATATATATATATATGTACATATACATACATACATATATATATATATACATACATATACATACATACATATACATACATACATATATACATACATACATATACATACATACATACATACATACATACATACATATATATATATATATATATATGCATATGTATGTATGTATGTATGTATATATGTATACATATACATACATACATACATACATACATACATACATATAATAATATATATATATATATAAATATATACATACATATATACATATGTATATATATATATATATACATACATATATACATATGTATATATACATACATACATACATATATATATACAGACATAGATATATATATATATATACATACATACATACGTACGTACATACATACACACACACACACACACACACACATATATATATATGTGATAACCTAAATTTTTGCACAAATCTCAAAGCAAGCCTAAGGTAAAAAGGAAATGAAGAAGACTCCCGCTAGGAGCCTTCTTGCATGCGACTTCATTGGAAAGGAAGTTGAATCCGAGGAGGATTTGGCCTTCCCTCCATCCTTTAAATCTCCCCCTCTCTCTCCCAATGTGTCCATGATGAACTCCAACCATCTTCCCTCTTTCTTTTTCCTCTTTTCTCTTAGAGAAGCTGCGGCCTCTCTTGCTTGTGCTTGTCTAAAATTGAAGCCAGAAACACCGCTGAAGGCCAAGATATGCACCGACCCATCTTACTTTCTTTCTTCCCTTTCTTCCCATGCCACCTCGCATGGCCGTCGGCCATCGAATTTGCCAGATAAAGCCTCACTGAAGAAAGCTCCTATTTTTTCTATTTGGTTGAGCCTTATTTTCTTTATTTTTAGGCCACCGGTACTGCCGCCCGCGATGCCACACCCTTGGATCATGATCCCCACCTGCCAATAACCTTCTCCAAATGTTTTGGCCATCGGTGATCGACCATTGATTAGAAGAACATAAGAAAAAGGGGTGATCCCCTATTTTCTGAATTTCTTTTATTTTCTTTGATGGTTGGCCACCTACCACCGGCTATCCTTTATGCCACCACCATCGACCATCCACTATCAGACCTCTAGCTATGCCGCCGCACCCTGCCAGAGCACCAGCCACCCCCCTTCCATCCTTTGTTTTGGCTGAAGAAAAGAAAATAGAAAAGAAAAAGAAAGAAGAAAAGAAAAGAAAAGGAGAATAATTTTCTCTCCTCTCTGTCTCCTTCTCTCTCTAGGATCTTTCTCACTCTATCTGATTCATAAAGAGAATAATTTTCTCTCCTCTCTCTCCTTCTCTCTAGGATCTTTCTTACTTTATCTGATTCATAAACTCTAGGTTGAACATAAAATGAAATCATGATGACCAAAGATTGCTCTAAAATCCATGCAGTAGGTCAGATCCTAGTCCGACTTTTGCTAGAAATTCATAGCTATTTAATCATGAATGATCTCTATTGAATTATCCTAATATGATCCCTGATGATTCTGATCATAATTATCTCTTTTATCGAATACAGAGATTCTCTCTCTACTTTTTCTCTCTAAGAAGATTTATGAATCCTGTTAGGGATAAACCCACTTTTGCTGAAGTTCTATCGGATGTCTGATCTCTGGATAATCCCACTCAGTGGTGATGACTACGGTCAGACTTCGATCGCTAAAGATCTTTGGGTTTCAGCTCACTCTGAAGTGGCCGACCTTCAACTCATGACCGCCAGGTAATTTTCTCGGCTACGCTAACCAACTCTAGAATCTGTAAGATGTTATGTGTCCCACTTGGATGGGCTTGAATGGTAAAAAGGCAATCGGATTCCTCCACCATAAGCAGGTAATCCTCTCCAGCCGAGCAGAACCTCAGATGAACTTGAATAGTGAGAGCAACCCCCTGGGCAGTCTAGCCTGGCTAGTATGGGGGCCAGTCGAATTTCTCCTTCAGCCAAACTTCTCCTTTAGTCGAACTTCTTCAGTAGTCAAACTTTCACCAAACATCTTCTTCAGTCGAACTACTTCAGCAGTTGAACTCCTATCGGACTTCTCCTTCAATCGGACTTCTTCAGCAATTGAACAGCTATCGGACTTTTCCTTCAGCCAGACTCCTTTAGAAACTCTTGTCGGACTCTTTCAACAGTCAGACTCCTGCTGGACTTCTCCTTCAGCCAGACTCCTTCAGTAGTCGAACTTCCATCGGACTTCTTCTTTAGCTGGACTCCTTCAGCAGTCAAACTCCTGTCGGATGTCTTCTTCAGTCGAGCTTCTCTACAGATTGGATCTCCTCCCGAACTCCTTTGATCATAGACCTTTTGCACTCTTTGTAGCCAGATTCTGCCAATTGATAAGAGAAATTCCTTTTGGTCGAGCCTCTTGCGGTCACCTAGAAGGACCTTATTATCCCACCAGTCGAACTCCTTCCAAACTTCTGCACCAGTCGAACTCTTTCTATACTTCTTCTACAATCGAACTCCTCTCGGACATCTCTGCCAGTCGAACTTCTTATGGACTTCTCTGCCAGTCAAACTCCTTTCAGACTTTTCTTTTAGTCGGGCTTCTCTGCAGATTGGATCTCCTCCCGAACCCCTTTGATCATAGGCCTTCCACACTCTTTGTAGGCAGATTTCGCCAATCAATGAGAGGAATTCCTTTCAATCGAGCCCCCTGTGGTCACCCAGAAGGATCTCATTATTTCCTCAAGTTTAGCTCCCAATATAATACAAGCCGACCTACATGCAGATGATCCTAAAGGGGCCCAAACTTCTCTGAAACTATCATGACTCGAAGCTCTTCACCACCAATGCAACTCTATCTAAACTTCGACCATTAATCCCTAACAGACATCACTCTCAATTGGCAAGTCATGACAATGGACACCACTCTCTATAACAAACTCCACATGGCCTGAACGGCCTGCTACTAGATGGTTATGGCTGTCATCATCAGTTTGTTACAGGCTTCGCTTATATAATAGACCCTCTAGATATGCTTTTTTTGGAAGCTCTTAATTTCTTTCTAAAAAATTCTGCTAAAATCTCTCTGAGCACTCCATTTCTGTTGGTCGAAAGAGCTAATTTGATCATCGGAGGGTCTTATCGGAGCCACCACCCCCGACTCCGGATGAGACTTCTTTTGCAGGTCACCAATGATGACCTCATCTTCTCCAACTTTGACCTCAATTTTGGTGACAACCAAATTTTACACCAACAAGATTAGTGCTAGAGGAAGGGTCCTCTCATTCTTGAGGTTTCCTTATTCTTAAAGGAGTGCCTAGTAGAGATTTTTCTTCTTTCAATTCAGAGTTTTCTTTCCAGCAAAGATGCCTCCCAAGAAGGCTTCAACCCGACGATCAACCACCTCTACGATCAGATCTCATCTAGATCTGCCAACCCCTATTTCATCTCCTGCATCTCGAGCTCCACCAACTACAATGGTAGATGCAGAGCAGTTCAATCTACTGGTTCAGCAAGTTCGTGGTCTCACTGAAGTAGTGTAGGCCATGCAGCAGCAGCAACCCCCAGCATCGATTCAACCAGAGCAAGCTTGTCCAAAATCCCAGGACCCAGTTTGGGGATGACCAACTTGGGTAAGTTGGCCAGTGACCTCTAAAAAGAAAAAGCAAAGGATAGAGAACCCTTGCTCTGATCACGACTCTATCCCTGAAGGAACTCTGCCCTCATTCAGCGAAAAAATTTTGGAGATCCATGACCGTGAGGATCTTCTAGACCAAAAACTATAGAAAATGAATCTGTAGATCGAAGAACTCCACCATG
This sequence comes from Cocos nucifera, assembly GCA_006176705.1. Lineage (NCBI taxonomy): Eukaryota > Viridiplantae > Streptophyta > Magnoliopsida > Arecales > Arecaceae > Cocos > Cocos nucifera. The sequence goes on from QRFJ01000570.1 coordinate 481,281, forward strand.
CTCCCTCCTTCCATGGCAACGACATCTACACTGATCCCCTTTCTCTCAAAAAATTATGCAGAAATCCATCCCGCTGAACTTCAAGCTCCCCCAGTTCGAGAGCTACGATGGGACTATCAATCTAGTCGACCATCTGAAGATCTTTCAGATAATAATGTTGCTCCATAGTGCATCAGATGCCATTTTATGCTAGACTTTTCCATCCACTTTGAATGGAGCAGCCATGAACTGGTACTCGACCCTTAAGTTGGGTACCATCTTCTTCTTTGATCAGATAAGCCACCAATTCATGGCTCATTTCATCAGCAGTCGGTGCCCCCACCAAGATTCGGACTCTCTCATTAACATTAAGCAGAAAAAAGGGAAGTCTATCTGGGCCTATATCACCCAATTCAATGCTGCTGTGTTGGAGGTCCATAATTTAGATCAGTCAATCGCTATGGTCGTACTGAAGGATGGCTTTCAAAAGAATGATCCACTATTCTCTCTGGAGAAAAAGTATCCCAGAGATTTTACTGATATGCTGGCTCGAGTTAAAGGTTATGTTCGAGCAGAAGAGGCCTTTAAGGCCAAGGATAGTGAAGCTATTGAAGAGCGGTGAGCAGGCAAATCAAGTATGCCCACGGCTAAAGAAAAGTCGAGCGAAGCTCGGTCGTGCTCCAGAACTCTTCCTGAGTGCAAGCAAGTCCGAACTTTTTTTCGAGCTTGGAGATAAAGAAGTCCTGATAGAAAAGCATGATGGGGTTCCCTCCTTAGAAGATTCCATAACTACGCTCCCCTCAATGATCCAAAAACTCAGGTGCTGATGAAAATTAGAGAGTAATTGCCGAGACCGAAAAGGACACACACTCATCCTGACAAGTGCAATCCCAACAAGTTTTGCCTCTATCATTGTGACCACAGTCACGATACTGAAGAATGCATTCAGGTCTAAGACGAGATCGAGAAGCTCATCAGGCGGGGTCAGCTAGGCCAATTTCTGAGATGCCGACCAGAGGTAAGGGAAGATCGGTCAAGGGCGCTGCCGCAACCAGAGCCACCGAGAAGGGAGGAGCAACTAGAAGATTGGCCATACCTCAGTATCATCAATACCATCTTTGGGAGACTTCGACAGGAGGAGGCCAGTAGATCAGTGAAGCTTGTGAAGAGGTGAAGGACTAAGGACCCACCACTTTCACCAATGAGGATACCCAAGGGGTCCAATTTTTGCATAACAATGTGGTTGTAATCTCTTTAAACATGGCTGACTATGATGTACACCACAATCTAGTAGATAATGGAAGCTTCATCAATATTTTATTTTACAATGCTTTCTCTAAAATGTTTATATTCTATAACCATCTACGACCTATGAACTCTCTACTGGTGGGCTTCACTGGCGATGCTATGCCTATCGAAGAAATAATAATGCTATCTATGGCTACAGGGCAATACCCAAAATAGGCCAGAGCATAGGTCAACTTTTTGGTAGTAAAGGCTCCATCTACCTATAATGTCATTCTTGGCCGATCTGCTCTAAATGCACTCCAGACCATGGTATCGACTTACTACTTGAAAATAAAGTTTCCAACAGGCAACGAAATAGGGAAGATTAGGGGAGATCAGGCCTTGGCAAGGCACTGCTACTCCATCGTCTTACAAAAGGGAAGCAATCCTACTTCTTGCTCAGTTGATGGGATGGATGTCCACAACGACCTTATGGAGGAGCGGAGCGAGTCCATGAAAAATCTTGTAACCATCTCTTTGAATGATGGAAGCATAGAGCATACAGTGTAGATCGGCTCCAACTTGATAGACGAAGTCCAAGAGCAGCTCATTGCCTTCTTACGAAAGAATACTAATATCTTCGCCTGGGTCCCAACAGACATACCAGAAATTGATGCCGAAGTCATGAAACATCGATTGGCTGTCGATCTTAAGTATAGACCAGTGAAAGAAAAAATTTAGGGCCATGCACTAGAAAGATAGAAGGCAATAGCGGAGGAAGTGGATAAGCTCCTTAAAGTTGGGTTCATCCGAAAAGTCTACTATCCAAGTTAGGTCTCCAATGTGGTCCTAGTCAGGAAGGCCAATGGTAAATGGAGAATGTATATCGACTTCAAGAAGCTGAACAAGGCCTATCTAAAGGACAGCTACCCCTTGCCCAGAATTGATCAATTGGTGGACACAACCTCGGGCCATGAGCTTCTCACCTTTATGGATGTCTTCTCTAGCTACAATCAAATCTAGATGGCATCAGATGATGAGAAAAAAATTGCTTTTATTACTGATCGTGATCTTTATTATTACAGGATCATGTCCTTTGGGCTTAGAAATGCAGGTGCAACCTATCAACGCCCGATCAATAAGATCTTCAAAGAATAGATCGACCGCAACATGAAAGTCTACATGGACGATATGCTTGTCAAGAGCTGAACCTCATTCAATCATATTGCCGACCTTAAAAAAATCTTCAGCACCCTTCGAAGATACAAGATAAAGTTGAATTCGACTAAATGTACCTTCGGAGTGACCTCAGAAAAATTTTTGGGGTTCATGATCTCAAGGCAGAAAATCAAAGCTAATCTGGAGAAGATCCAGACCATCCAGGAGATGACCACCCCAAAATCGATAAAAAAAATTCAGTGCCTGATCGAAAAGGTGGCATCCTTAAACCGCTTTGTCTCAAAGTCGGTCGAGAGGTGTACGCCCTTCTTTCAGGTCCTCAAGCAACCAAAGAACTTCTACTAGATAGCAAAGTGCCAACATGCATTTGAAGAACTCAAGAGCTACCTCGGTTCACCCCCATTGTTGGCAAAGCCCAAGCTTGAAGAAGAATTATTTCTATACCTAGTGGTCTCTCCTGCAGACCTGGCAGCAGTCCTGATCAAGAAAGAGGCAAAAATGCGATGGCCGATTTACTACATGAGCCGAGTCTTGAGGGATGCAAAGATTAGGTATACTAAATTAAAAAAATTAACTTACGCACTTCTAATTGCAGTCAGAAGACTTTGGCCCTACTTTTAGGGGTATACCATAATACTCCTCACTGATCAATCGATCAAGATAGTTCTTCATCGAATAGATGCTTTTGGAAGAATTGCGAAGTGGACTATTGAGCTGATAAAGTTCGACATCAACTATCAACCTCGACCATCAATTAAAGCTTCGATATTAGCTAATTTTATAGTCGAATATACGATCCTGGATGATGCCGAACCTGAGCAGAATGATACCAACATTCCGTGGTTGCAGTCGAGCTCCTCCGAAGAAAGAACGGATCTTTTCGAAGGTTTCTAGGCCTTGTATGTGGATGGCTCTTCCAATGCTTCTAGTGTAGGTGCTGGACTGATCCTAGTCAATTCCGAAGGAGTCATCACTGAGTATGCACTATACTTTGAGTTCCCTACAATAAATAATGGGGTAAAATATGAAGCTCTGATAGCAAGGCTGAAGATAGTAAAAGAACTAGAGGCAGACCGACTCCAAGCTTATAGTGACTCATAGTTGGTAGTGGGATAAGTCAATGGTAGTTATGAAGCTTGGGAGGAAAGTATGATAAAGTATCTTGAAAAAGTGAAGAGCCTGACCTCAGCCTTCAACAGCTTCGGCATTCAGCAAATTTCAAGGGCAGAGAATACCAGAGCCGATATCCTATCCAAGCTGGCTATACTTAGCCCCAACGAACTTTCCAAAGAAGTATACTTTAAAGTGTTGAAATGTTCGAGTACAGAAGAGCCACAATCTACAATGCAGATCAACCATGAGTCCTACTGGATCGACCCATTGGTCGCTTATCTCAAAGATGGGATACTCCTCTATGATCCGAAAGAAGCTCAAAAGCTGAGAAACTAAGCCTTTCAGTATATTCTATATGAGGATATGCTATATAAGAAATCGTACTTCTTGCCACTTTTGAAATATCTCTGATCTTTTGAAGCTGACTTTACACTATGGGAAGTACATGAAGGAATCTATGGGAGCCATTTGGGTGCCAGATCCCTATCTTACAAACTGCTTTGATAATTATATTATTAGCCGACTATGCATCATGATTGTATCGAGTATGTTAAAAGATGCGATTGCTGCCAAAGGAATGCGTGTATACAAAGACAGCCGGCCTCCGAGCTTACCTCACTAAGCGCACTTTGGCCATTTGCACAATAGAGGATGGATATACTCGGACCCTTCCTGATAGCATCTGGATAATAAAAGTTTCTCTTAGTTGCAATCGACTACTTCACCAAATGAGTCGAGGCTGAACCCCTAGCAAAAATCACTGAAGCCAAAGTACAGGACTTCATTTGAAAGTCAATTATTTATAGATTTGGTCTACCTCAGATCCTTATAACAGATAATGGAAGGTAGTTCGTTGGGGCAAAGTTTGCAGAGTTCTGTGAAGACTTGAACATCTCCCATAATTTTACATCGGTGGCCCATCCGCAAGCAAATGATGAAGCAAAAGTGACCAAGAGGACCTTATTGTAGGACATTAAGATGAGGCTTGAAAGAGCAAGGAGGACTTGGATGGACGAACTCTACTATGTACTCTGAATGTACCGAACTACTCAAAGACTGTTAACTGAAGAAATACTGTTTACCTTGGCCTTTGGAATGGAGGCGATCATTTCGATCGAGCTCAAGCTTTCGTCGGCATAGGTCATGACCTTCAATGAGTAGCAGAACTCATAAGACTTCAAAGCTAATCTTGACCTGCTGGAGGAAAAATGAGAGGAGGCCTAAGTTTGGATGGCTGCTTACAGACGAAGGATAGTTCGATAGTACAACTCCAGAGTCAAAGATAAAATATTTAGAATGGGAGATATAGTGCTTCGGTGAGCAGCTATTTCTTAGCCTCAAAATCAGAAAAAGCTCGTCCCAAATTGGGAAGGACCCTACGAGGTCAAGAAAGTTGTCCGACCTAGGACATATTACTTGAAGGAGTTCGGAGGAATTGATATACCTTGACCATGGAACTCGAAAAATCTATGGATGTATTATCGATGACGTAGTCGCAATAAAATTTCTCTACTTTAACTTCTCGATCCTTGTTGCAAATCTGTAATGATGGAAAATAACTTTTCGAATTTAATCGTGTAACGAAGACAGCCATATTAGGAATAGGAGGAGAACCTCATCCTAATGTGAGCAAAGTTGAAGGCCTTGTTAATCTAAGATGAGATGAGGAGAGATGTCCTTCCAGCAGCCCTAATGTGCCCCTACAGTCACGTTAGGAATAGGAAGAGAACCTCGTCCTAACATGAGCAAAGTCGAAGGTCTCGTTAATCTAAAATAAGATGAGGGGAGAGGTCCTTTCAATGGCCCTAATGTGCTCCTACAGCCATGTTAAGAATAGAAGAAAAATCTTGTCCTAACATGAGCAAAATCGAAGGCCTCATTAATCTAAGATGAGATGAGGGGAGAGATCCTTCCAGCAATTCTAATGTGCTCCTATAATTCTATTAGAAACATGAGGAGAATCTCGTCCTAACATGAGCAAAGTGAAGACCTCGTTAATCTTAGATGAGATAAGAGAAGAGACTCTTTTAGTGGCCCTAATGTGTCCCTATAGTCTTGTTAGGAATAGGAGGAGAGCCTCGTCTTAACATGAGCAAAGTAAAAACCTCGTTAATCTTAGACGAGATAAGAAAAGAGATCCCTTCAACGGTCCTAATGCATCCCTACTGTCATGTTAGGAACAGGAGGAGAACCTTATCCTAATGCGAGTAAAGCAGAAGTCCTCGTTAATCCAAGGCAAGATGAGAGGAAAGATCCCATCAACGGCCCTAATGTGCCCCTACGATCGTGCAAGGAATAGAAGAGAATCTCGTCCAAATAGGAGGTAGACCAAGGCCTCGTTAATCTACAATGAGAAGAAGAAAAAAGCCCTACCAGCAACCTTTATATGTATCTCCCCTATGGCTACGTCAAATACAAAAAGGAAAACCCCATCCTAGTTTGCGGAAGGGACTCCCAAGTTGACATCTACTACAAGTATCTCATCAGAAGACAAAGCAAAGAAAAATAAGATGAAGAAAGTGAAGCCATTAACCGGCATCAATCCATGTAAGATAATAATGAAAAAAGGTACAATTTTATTATAAATATTAAGTTCATTACAAGCAAAATAAAGGTCGGCAAGATCGATTACACGAGAATATAAATCTACTACAAGCGAGATAAAGGTCGATAAGATCGATCACAGAAAAAAAAAAAGAAAAGGGAAAAGAACTTCGGTAGTCACGATTTTACTTCCTTCTTTCGAGCTTCGAACTCCAGAGTAGGGAGACTTATGTTGGGGATAAACCCACTTTTATTAAAGTTCTGCCGAGTGTCTGATCTCTGGCTAATCCCACTCAGTGACGATGGCTATGGCCAAGCTTCGACCGGTAAAGATCTTCAGATTCTAGCTCACTCTGAAGTGGCCAACCTTCAACTCGTGACCGTCAGGTGGTTTTCTTGGCTACACTGACCAACTCCAGAATTCGTAAGATGTTATGAGTCCCATTTGGATGGACTTGAATGGTAAAAAGGCAATCAGATTCCTCTGCCATAAGCAGGTGACCCTCTCTAGCCGAGTAGAACCTCAGACAAACTTGAATAGTAAGAGTAGCCTCCTGGGCAGTCTAGCTTGGCCAGCATGGGGGCAAGTTGAATTTTTCCTTTAGTTAGACTCTTTCAGCAGTCGAACTCCTACCGAATTTCTCCTTCAACCGGACTCCTTCAGCAGTCGAACTCCCATCAGACTTTTTCTTTAACCAGACTCCTTCAACAGTCAGACTTCTATCGGACTTCTCCTTCAGTCGGACTTCTATCAAACTTCTCCTTCAGTCGGACTCCTTCAGCAATCCAAATCCCGTCGGACTTTTTCTTCAGCCAGACTTCTCTACAGATTGGATCTCCTCCCAAACTCATGCGGTCGTAGGCCTTCCGCTCTCTTTATAGCCGGATTTCGTCAATCGATGAGAGAAATTTTTTTTGGTCGAGCCTCCTGCGATCATCCAAAAGGACCTCATTATCTTCATCAGTCGAACTTCTTGCGAACTTCTCCACCAATCGAACTTCTTTCGAACTTCTCTTACAATCGAACTCCTTTCGAACTTTTCCACCAGTCAAACTTCTTTTGGACTTCTCTTACAATCGAACTCCTTTCGATCTTCTCCACCAGTCGAACTCCTCCCAGACTTCTTCTTCAGTTGGATTTCTCTGTAGATTGGATCTCCTCCCGAACTCCTCCGGTCATAGGTCTTTTGTACTCTTTGTAGCCAAATTCTATCAATCGATGAGAGAAATTTCTTTCGATCGAGCTTCCTGCAGTCATCCGAAAGGATCTCATTATTTGTGCAAGTTTGGCTCTCAATACAATACAAGCTGACCTACATGCAGGTGACCCTAAAAAGGTCCAAACTTCTTTGGAACCATCGTGACTCAGACCTCTTCACCACTAGTGCAACTCCATCCAAACTTCGATCATTAATTCCTAACGGACATCACTCTCGACTGGCAAGTCACAATAACGGACACCACTCTCTGCAAAAAACTTCATGTGGCTTGAACGGCCCACTATCAGATGGTTATGGCTGTCACCATCAGTTTGTTATGAGCTTCGTTTATATAAGAGATCCTCCAGATATGCTTTCTTCTGGAAGCTCTTGATTTTTTGTAAAAAAACTCTGCTAAAATCTCTCTGAGCACTCCATTTTTGTTAGCCGAAAGAGCTGACTTGATCAGAAAATCTTACCGAAGCCACCACCTCCGACTCTAGATGTGACTTCTTTTGCAGGTCACCGATGGTGACCTCATCTTCTCTGACTCCGATCTTAATTTCGATAACAATCAGATTTCGCACCAATAAATCCTGTACCGAGTCATGTCTTCATCTTTTATGAATCTATATTGATTTTGACAAAATGATCTTGAATCGATTTGATTCCTAGATGACCTATCATATTGATCACTTGATCAATCATTTCTTTTATTATTATTTAATTTTATTAAATTTAATAAATAAAAATTAATTATAAATTAATATTTAAAATAGGATTATCTGATTCTTCTAACGAAGCCTAAAGATTCAGGATAATCGAGGTAAATGGATCTCATGCTTTTTATTTATTTTTAAATTATCATATTTTTCATGCAAATAAACTATTATTAATTATAAAATTATATTTTTTATAAAATAAGGATCAGCATATGAGATATAAAAGACCATGTTTTATTTTGATCATTAATTTTATGAATATATTTTATGAAAAAGATATATTTTATAATGCATGAATTTTAATATTTTTTATTTAAGTATATGCATATTTTAAGAAAAAATATAAGAATTTCAAATGCTCTCAGATAGCTATAAATAATTTTTTTTTGAAAAAGTCAACATTCAGAGCTAGCATCTATAAGAAATATGGCCATACCAATAGGTACTAAGTTAGCACAAAAAACAAAAATTCTATAAGTTAATAAACATATGATCTTATCATGGGTACAAAAGTGATCTTAGCACAAATATCTGTGAGCATTGTTTTAAAATATGACATAAACATATGATCAAGAATGATTTACGAATCATATTTATGAAATTTCATGATTTATACATGCATAATTAGTTTATGACTTATTTTATATTATGCTCTATAAAATACTTTATTTACAATATCTATTATTTTTTAAATATTATATTATCATAAAAAAAATTATGCTTGATCCGATAAGAAAGTATAGATTTTACTTACTGGACTAGTATAGCTCATATTTTTTTTATTTTATTTTTTACAGAGTAATAAGATTAAGAATAATAAAGGATCCAGGCTTGAAGGTCTGGATAGCAAGCTTGGAGATTTTTATGGATGAACTTAGTTTATCAAATGGTTATGGATTCGTAGTCAATTATTTTATAAATTTTGAGATACAGTTTTGGTATATGATTTTAGATTTAGATACTTTGGATCAATATTGACTTAATTACTTGACAAATGATGAAATTAAATATTTATTTATTTTTTATTATGATGGATTTTAAGTGATTATGATTAATAGGCTTTGTATTATTGTTGGTTGTATATATATATAGAGAGAGAGGTAGACTGGATTCTGATCAATCGGATCCCAGTCTATATCTGATCAGATTTCTGGCTGCTAGATCAGTGCATATTTTCGAGCAAATGTCTAAAAAGGTGTGCCTTTAGGATTGAAAAAATAGGTACATGCCTGCGCCTGATAAAAAAAATTTCAGTTTTTTCAGCCTGAAGGTGCCTTCAGGGCTGAAAAATTTGAAAAAAAATAGGTAACTTTTTTCAGCCTTGAAGGTGCCTTCAGACTGAAAAAAAAGCCTTCGGTGCTTCTGAAAAAAATCTTTTTTTTAAGCACAGGCACGTGCCTATTTTTCAATCTGAAAAGCATATCTTTTTTAGGTACCTGCTTGGAGATATGCGCTGATCCAGCGATCGGAGATCTAACCGGATATAGACTAAAATCCGATCGAGCGAAGTTCAATCTACCTCTATATATATATATAAAGAGAGAGAATAAATTTATGATAATATATATATAATCTTAAATATTTATTAGGATATCATATAAAAAATCTAATAAAGAATAAGATATATCTTCATATGCCATGCATGCAATTTATCATCCCACTCAACATTGATTGGAAATGGCTTCAAATCAAAAGACTATCCCACTCTACTATTTCAGCCCATAAGAAATCCACTATTGCTCAAGTTGTAACTCTTTCCTTCGACCAAAGTTAAATGCAACTTTTTACTTGGTTAAAAGAATGATAGCTGATCTCCCGATTTATATTTTTATCTTTTCCCTTTTTATCTACAGTGAACCATAAATACTGCAGTATGACCTGGATGTTAGCCAGGAATTGCGCTTACTCCCACCAATTGCGGTCCTGCAACTTGGGCTGCTGATGATCTCCTACGGGAACAAAAGGACATGCCTAACTGTATGGGGTTGGTGAATGCTTTGGAAAAGGACCACGGAGGTTAATGTTAAAACGAGCATCCCTTGTCGCAACGGTCACTAACCTAACGAAAGATTCCAACAGTACTGCTTCGACCTTACCAATGGGCGGCCTTGGTCTCATCCTCTGACACTCTCCCCCACAACTTACTTCTCTATCTAGCTTTCAGTCAAAAATAAAAAATAAAAACTTCTCTATCTAGCTATAGTCCATGCACCAAGGGTCCTTTCGCCTCCTCGTTTAAACTCTTTCCCCTTTTTGCCTTATAACCCATAACCTTATTGTCCATCTCCTCCTTCTCCCCCCCTCCCCCAACACTTCTGCACTATAGCTCTCCAAATGGACTCAAGCCCCACCTCCATCCTCCTCTGCCCTCCAGTAGACATAAAAAAAGACACCAATACTGGTGGCGTGGTCTTCGACTCCTCTTTGCTTCGAAAACAGACTAAGATTCCGAGGGAGTTCATATGGCCTCTAAGTGAAAGGCCGAGCACTCCAAAAGAACTCAATGCGCCAGTGGTGGACCTCCAGGGTTTCTTTCAAGGCGACGAGGCTTCCACACTGCGAGCCGCCGAGCTCATCAGGACCACCTGCATGACCCACGGTTTCTTCCAAGTCACCAACCACCGTGTCGATGCATCTCTCGCCCAGGACGCATTTGACTGCATGGATGAATTCTTTAGACTTCCTCTTAGCTTCAAGCTACGGGCGAAGAGGAAGCCCGGGAGCATATGGGGTTATGCTGGGGCTCACTCCGACCGCTTCTCCTCCAAACTGCCTTGGAAGGAGACCCTCTCCTTTGGCTACCATGAGGCTGGTCCTGAGCACATGGTTGTGGACTACTTCACATCCATCCTAGGCAAAGATTTTGAGAGAATGGGGTAAGCCTTTAAGCTTCTATCCAGTGTTGCACCACCAACGTGCATTTAATTAGGTGGGTTGCTTGCTAACATGACAAAAACTTGGCTTCATGAAGATTGGTCTACCAAAGGTATTGTGAGGCAATGAAGGATTTGTCATTAGCCGTCATGGAGATCCTAGCAATCAGCTTGGGAGTAGAACGATCGTTCTACCGAGAATTCTTCGAGGACAATAGCTCTATAATGAGATGCAACTACTACCCACCATGCCAAGAGCCGGAGCTCGCACTCGGGACCGGACCGCATTGCGACCCAACCTCGCTAACCGTTCTCAAGCAAGACCAGGTTGGGGGGCTCGAGGTGTTCGCTGACGGAGAATGGCAGTCTGTCCGCCCGATACGTGACGCTCTCGTGATCAACATTGGCGACACGTTCATGGTATGCGGTGCTGCCCTTGTCTATAAACAAACTGATGCTAATCGTATCACCTTTTAAGGAAAGGGGGTTAGTAATTAGTGGTTTATCACTTCTTAAGAGAAAGGGGGTTGGTAATTAATAGTTTAATAGAACAGGGAGGTCATGAAGCAAAAGGACAAGTCATATAAATTAGGGTTAATTACTGGTCCCTTAACGTGGAATTTTGTTTGGATTACTGAGGTGATGTGGATGCACACACATGGAGGTGATCTTGGTAGGGCCCATGCTTAATTAGTGGTCGTTACATGGGCAGATTATGTCCTACACTGTGTGCACCAATATGCACCATACTAATTAGATTATACATTCCCATAGGCTAACCATAGAGATGAGAGCATGATGAACGGGGCCTATAGCGATGAGACGACTTGATTGGCATGATGTAAGGTCACACCGTACATGCTGTGCAGCATATAATTTTTCCATTACAGGAGTCAAATTTGCTATCTATTCCAATATAGTTATGTGTAGAGGGTTAATTTTACTTTCACATCTATTTTTAAACCCTAGGCTTTGATATATTTATGGTATGACCATAAGGGTGAAAACAGCAGATTGGCTTGTCTGTTTTGGCGATATGCCTCTACAATATAGTTATATGTAAAGGGTTAATTTTACTTGCACATCCATTTTTAAACCCTAGGCTTTCATATATTTATGGTATGACCATAAGGGTGAAAACCGTAGATTGGCTTGTCTGTTTGTCGATATATATGCCTCTACAATTGTAGAGGCAAATAATACAATCTACGGATCCAAGTTACATGCATATTTCGCAAGAGGCTTATGGTACATCTTCAAACCAAACCACATCTTCCTTTCGAGATTTATACCAACTTATATTTCGTATTTATCATCTTTCAAGCAACAAATTTACCAAGGCAAGAAAATATATTGCACTTTGCTTTGACAGGAAACAAATTAAAGATCTAGTCCTTGATTTTTATATTTATTTCTACATAATTACCATTTTGACATTGAATCCCTGATACAAGGTTAGGTCTATTTTGTGTACGATTATTCTTATTTGTGTGTATAGTTATTCATATTCAATAGACAATTATAAATGGATAATGGTGAATGTAAAATGGCCACCAAAATCAAAAGTTGGACTAAAATTTTTAATCAATAAAATTTAGTGATGAAATAACAGTAGATCCAAAGGAGAGACTACATTTTTCTCTTTTACAAACTGTGATATGTTATTTCTTCTGATGTGGCTAGTTGCAAACTCATGAAGAATAGACTTTTCTATTGTACAAGTTAATATATAAACCGAAAAATGCTAAGAAAAGTACTAACTACATTAAAACTATTCTCCTAGATTTTGTGGTGATAGCCAAGTTTCATCATCTAATTTTGCCCCAAATAAACAACTATGAACTTTCAATACATTATCAAGCCTCTTATTGCAAGAGTTTAAAACTAAATGACACATACATCTCAATAATGTTCAGTGTACCTATTCTTTGGAACACTACATACTTGCATAGAAACACATAGGTGCTACATTATATATATATAGAGAGAGAGAAAGGGATAGACTGAGCTCCAATCGATTGGATCTCAATTTATATTTGATCGGATCTTCAGCCATTGGTTAGCGTGCATCTCCAAACACAAGTGCCTAAAAAGTCGCATCTTTATGACTGAAAAAATGTGCAATAGTGCGCGCCTGAATTTTTTTTTTTTAAGGCATTTTTTAGGAATATTTTCTTTTCGCCCCTGTAAGTGCCTATAAGACTGAAAAAAGAAAAAGCTTCAGAGCTGAAAAAAAACTTCAGGACTGAAAAAACTTCAGGCTAAGAAAAAAAATCTGTAGGCGCCTAAGGTTTGAAAAAAAAAACTGTAGGCACCTACAAGCACCTAAGTTCTAAAAAAAAAACCATCTATAAGCACCTACAGACGCTTAAGAACTAAGAAAAAAAAACTATAGGCGCCTACAGGGGGCCATAGGCACCTACAGGCGCCCCCCCCGTAGGCACCTACAGATGTCTAAGGGTTGAAAAAAAAGAAAAAAAAACTGTAGGCGCATGTAGGCTACAAAAAGAAAAAATCCTGCTTCTAGGCAGGGTTGAAAAAAAGAAAAAAAAACTGCAGGCGCATGTAGGCTACAAAAAAAAAAATCCTACTTGTAGGTGCCTATAAGCACGAAAAAAATATCTTAAAAAAAATAGTATTTCAATTTTTTTTTTCAAGTACGCACAATCATGCACTTTTTTTTAACTATGAAGGCGCAACTTTTTAGACGCGGTTCAGAGATAGGCACTCATTTAATGGCCAGGAATCCGATCGAATATAAACTGGGATTCGATTGATCAGAGCCTAGTCTATTTTTCTCCCTCTATATACATATATATGTATGATGTAGCACCATTTTTTGGTGGTGGCATACATCCATCATCATGCATTCCCCAGCATCCATTTTTCTATATATATATATATAGATAGACGGGGCTCCACTCGATCAAATCTCATTTCATATTCATCCAGATTTTCGATCATTGGATCAGCGCACATCTCCAAAAATAGGCACCTAAAAAGAGCGTCTTCAGAGCTGAAAAAAATGGGCATGCCTACGCCTGAAAAAAATATGAAGGCACCTTTAGATTTTATTTTTTTAGGGGGTCCCTATTTTCCAGTCCCGAAGGCATCTTCAAGGTTGAAAAAAATTTTAAAAAAAATGTCTTGAAAAAGAAATTTTTTTTAGGTGGCTTTTTTTCGGCTTTTTTTCAATCGTAAAGATACCTTCAGGTCTGAAAAAAAATAGAAGCCTTCAGCATCTGAAAAAAAACGTCACCTTTAAATTTTTTTCAGACGTAGGCATGTACCTATTTTTTTTAACCCTAAAAGCGTATCTTTTTAGATACTCGTCTTCAGAGATGCGTATTAATCCAACAGTCGGAGATCCGATCAGATATAAATTAGGATCCGATTGAGCGGAGCCCAATTTCTATATATATAGAGAGAGAGAGAGGTATCTACGTACGTATGTATGTATGTATATTATGTATGTTTATGTGTCTATAGGCTTCTTTTTTTTTTTTTTTTTTTCAGATGGTGGCATACGTCCATCACCATGCACACATTTTCCTATATATATATATATATATATATATATATATATATAATAAATATATATATATATATATATATATATATATATATATGCACACACGCGTCCATCATCATGCATTCCCAGCATCCATTTTCCTACACACACAGAGATATATATACATATATATATATATATATATATATATATATATATATATTACCAATCAAGGATTTAAACGTACGTCACAAGAACAGTATTTGGGCCACCAACAATGCACCTTCACATGCATCAAACTGTTCGAATGTTTCGAGGGCCATGCATCACTGCATGTCCTGCGGGTAGCAGCGGACATGACGTGCGTCAGCGCCTGCTAGCGTGGTGCAGCATCTACCACAAGTCAAGCCAAAAATACACCGTGCCACCACCACGTTGCCATCAGTTTATTTTATAGAAACAGCTCGAAACAGGATACAACCATCCATCCTAATTATACAAACATGGCAAGCTTAAACAACGAAAAGTAAGAATACCCACAAGAAGAGGTCCAAATTGAATTAATTCCAAAAGACCTAGACACTTAACTAAGAAATATAATAGTTATAGTTACGTTTTCGAGTGGAATTATAGATAAATTAACAGTGTTGCTATGTTTAAACTTGAGGTGTTACATTTGCAGGCCCTGTCAAACGGCCTGTACAAGAGCTGCATGCACCGGGCGGTGGTGAACCGGTGGTGGGAGCGGCGGTCGCTGGCCTTCTTCCTGTGCCCGAGGGAGGACCGGGTGGTACGGGCCCCAGCAGGGGATCTTGGCGGCCCAAGGTTGTACCCGGACTTCACATGGGCCGACCTCATGGCCTTCACCCAGCACCACTACCGGTCCGACATGCGGACCCTCCATGCATTCACCCGTTGGCTTCTAGCCTCCAAGAATCCGTTAACCTAACTTCCTATTTTTCATTGGTTCTACGCCCATGGAGCGACGTGGCTTCACTCTTACAGCTGCTTCACTCCCTCACTAGATTATATGGATAAAAACAAGAACATGGTGTTCTTTCCTTGTGGAAATCCGAGGGTTTGATGTGTGGATGTAGCGAGGATAAGTCATGTGATGCCCTGCCCCACAAGGCCACAAATTTTTTTTTTTTGTCAGTTTCTGTTTCTAATTTGCGTGTTATATATATGTGTGTGTGTGTGTGTGTGTGTGTGTGTGTGTGTGTGTGTGTGTGTACGTATAGCATATATTGCCAAACGTGTTGGCTCTTAGATAGGTTTGGACAACTTTGTGCGACCCATGTTTGATGAGTTGATCCTGCAAGCTAGAAATCTTGATGCGGACGATTTAACGAAACATAAATGTCCTCTGCGTGCTTCGATGGCCGCGGCATTTTCGAGCCCCTCGAGCCGTCACATAGTCGGAGGAAGATGCTGATCAGTCACATGCCGATTATTGCTCCTATGGCAAAAGCTCAGCGATTGTGTGCTGCGTCCATTCTGCGATTAACTTTGGTTCGTCGGGGCATGCACCATCTCCTTTCCCACACCCAAGTGGATATCGGCACCATCCGAACAAATCATCTGCCAAAGAAAAAGGGAAGGCCACCGGCTTCTTCTACGCCAGCTGAAGTATGCTTCTAGCTGTGGTATACGGACTCTGAACGAATTGATATTCTAATTCTAGAAGGTGGGTCGGCTCTTCTGACCTTAGCTGCGAGGAACTTGGTCCGCACCACCTTCTCCCAACTAATCGCGGAGGCAGAGGAGTCGACTTAGCGAAATTGTTCGGCTCGTTAACCCAAATTATTAGGTAAGTCGGCCATTAATTTCACTCTTTTTTTTGACTAATTTACTTGTTTTCTTTGAACAGTGGCTCATGATATGCGGTCGAACTTGAGTCGGTCTATCAACGATGGCTGATCTTCGCACTGCATTGTGCCGACTCTGTGTCGGCCACAAGTTGCTGACATGATTCGGCAGTCCAATCGGTTGGAGCATTACAGATTGAACCGTCGCTCGCAGAGAGCCACCTCTATCTGATGAAGTCTTCCATCTCAAGGTCAGCTTGGGTCGAGCCAAGTCCGAACTTGATCGCGGTCTGTCCAACCTTAAGTTGGCTTAGGAGAGGTAAGCCAGAAAAACCGCATGAAAAGAAGAAAAACATGCCGTGGAAAAATTGAAGAAAGACTATACAATTAGGCCAAAGAGGTGGAGGATGTTCGTTGAAAATGCAATCTTGTCGACGAAGATGGCATCTTCGACCAAGGCAGAGATCCAAATTCGTGGGAGGAACTCGGTCAGACGAAAGAGCTGGGCGTCGAGAAATATTAAGGCCTCGTCCGACTTGAAGACTTTGATCCTTCAAGAAAAGTGAATCTTCCTATGGAGATTGACTCATCGACTGTCTCTAGTGTTTCGCAGAAGATTGCACGCTGATGTGTTAGGACAGCTATATATTAATGACCTATATACATCTCTCTGATTCAAAACTCTCAGATATTTACTAGTGCGTCCTCTCCGATCTAAAGAAGAGAGCAACAGAGAGGAAGCAGATGGACTGATCGCAGTACCGTAGCATAGTATCGAAATTGAGAGAAGACTTGCAACATGATATGAGGTCTTTTTCTCGCGTGACTTCACGCAGCTTCTGTGAAGCGTGCGGCAATATCTTAATACCACATGGCTTGCTGCACTCTCACCATCACACGTACTCAGGCTCCTTCAATGACCCTCTACAGTAAGAGTAGCTAACTCACTCGAAATGAGCACAAGGGGAGGCTTGCGTGCGCGCGATCTTGAATACTAGCGCTCAGCTGATCCATATACAATCCGGCTATACAAGCCCATGTCCTTAAGAAGGGAGATAAGTTGATACATACGTACAGTATCAGCATGGAAGTGCGTCACACATTGATTAGTAGCTTGTATTCAATCTCTTCAATTGCCAACCATCTATCGAATGTGAGAGTTTTGTGCACTCAAATACAGCTGAATAAACTTGTAACTTGTCGTTAAGTTGAGGGTTCTTCGAAAACTAGCTAATTTCAAGATCCTTGTCGACAAACTCTTTTATGAAGGACTAAACTGTAGTATTTTTGCACCCATTGTAACTTCACCAGATCTAAATTGTTACTTGCTGTTTTGACATGTTGCATATTAATATATGGAATGATTAATTACTTTATTAACATGAAGCATTCTTTTGCTGAGAGCTTTGTTGAGAAAAGTGTCTTAAATTCTTTCACAATAAGCCCACAGCGAGGTCCAAAACGATGAATGGAGTCCAACGAGTATAAAAACAGTCCAAAAGAAGTTCGGACGAAGAAGATACGCGCAAAAAAAATTTAAAACGGGTAGCCGGCCTCGGACCCGTTGGAGGGGCATATAGGCGGCGTCGGATGGCGGCAGCGTAGCCCAAACTGGCCGCGCATGGTGGTGCTAGGCCAGTCGTGCACTGGGCCACCGAGCGCCAGCAATTTGATTAGGATGTAACTATTCTTCTGTCGATTTTATTTAACAACCATCGGCTAGCTTTTAATCGATTAGAGTCAGTTTGTTAACAGGCAATACTAGTCATCGTTAGATACTCATAGGTCGGGACAAGCCAACTGAGTCAGTTTTTAACCATAGTTGATTTTTATCAATACTCATAGTGGATCGAGGTCTTGCATGATCGGGTATAAAGCCGACTAAAAGTATCAGTGTCCTATGCTACAGGACCCCTGCAGAGCTAGCTGTTCTGCGATCTCTTTTTACTCGCGTAGCGCGACCACCACTTGATTGTTTCATAGCTTGCAGAAACGTACATGAGATTGGTGCCGAGCCGAGAACATCCTCCATGTATCATGCAATCGGCACACACAAGTCTCTGCATGGGACGCCTTAGTTGAATCATGGTATTTCCTTCTATAACATAGCCAAGATCCAAAATCACGAACCGTCCACCATAACCAAAATGATTTATTCCAATTGAGACCTTAATTCCGTCCAATCCAATCAGCTTCTTCTATGGAAGAGAAGATGCAGATGTCATTGATCATGATAGTACTCACATGATCTGGTGAGCCAATCTGAAATAATTGGTGCGGCATGGGTATGCGAACAATAGTACTATCACTCAAGACTCAATGCGGGCTGGAGAGCTGCGCTGTTTCCATACTATACTGTACTGCAACTCACGAAAAGGTTTACTGTCGGAGACACCGATTATCGCATCGTTACTCAAGATTTCATCATGCTCAGGTGTTCTCTGATTCCACGACGCGTCACTTGAAGTTGAGACGAGAAAGAATCCGACTTGATAGTCATGTACGTTTCAGGTTGATGTTTATCAACCGAAGCAAATCGATCTCTGCACATAGGATTTTCAGGCCGATCGTGCTTATTTTGGATTTCCCTATATACTTTCTATAAGTGACTTGCTAATTTTGGAATTTCTGGTTAGTTCCACTATTCAATATATACGATCGCTAAATTGATGAGATACCGATCTATATGTCAAGTTGGAAAGTTCCGCAGCAGCGTTCGATTGATCATGAGGAAAGGAGATACAATCTTCATTGTCTTGAGAGAAAACTATCAGTTAAGAAGACAATTTTTTATGTGAGCTCTGGTAGAGTCGTTTTCATGAGTTATTATGTAGAGAGATGCTTTATGACATAATAGCGAGTTGTATGAAGTTGATGAAGTTATTCTTCTTAACTTATGCATTATGTGATGTTGATCATTTTCTCCTGCTTCGATGAAAGAGTTGATCAGAAACTTTTCCCTCAGTGAAGTCACCCTTACAGGCAGAGTCCTTAGACTATCTGCGCAGATACCACATACTTTCTATATAGTTATTTACCTTGTCTCTACTATTTCTGTTACTTCTCTTCTCCTCTCAACCTTTGGGAATAAGCTTTTCCTTAGTCTACTACCTTATATTGAAATACTTCACCTCCCCAAGATGAGTCCACCTGAGAATCCTATTAACGCACAATGTCTCTTTCGGATTGAGAGCCTCATCTAATATAATATCTCTTCTGTAGCACGTATGTTGACCTAGTAGACCATTATCTGTATAATCTGAGAGGCAGCTACTTTGATGCCCAACTTCCAAAAAAATAAGTACTCAGAAGAAGCATGAGAGGTATTTTTTGTTCATTAGGGGGTTTTTTTTTTCAGGGCCCCCCTTTTCAGGCGGAATCCCCCAAGCAAGTAAGATAAAGAGATATGAAAGAAAAATATAAAAAAAAGATAAAAGAGCTTAATATCAAGAATGAGAGAAAATCCAATAGGGAGAGTCACTGCAGAATGAGAGAAAACATATTTTTACTCTTCATATAATGGCGTAAGTCAAGGTGTACCACAAGGTCACCATGCTAGCCTCTATCATTTGCTCCAACAGATTGGTGCGTACGATAGGTAAAGAATATTGAATTGCTACGCTCTCTCCTATGACGAAACACTTGAAGAGTGTATTGCCAAACTTAACCGCCACTCGAGTTAGAAGGAATAGCCAAGCGGATCAATATACTATACCAGGCCGAAAGCTGCGTTGGACCGTCGATGATGCGCGTGAGCTGATTATTTCTCTCTAGACACGACCATAGTATAATGCGTAATGTTCGTTTTCATAACTTTGTCATACTTCTCGTGAGCAATTTTCTAATACTGATGCGTATGTGATTCATAGAGACTGCTAGACTATCTGTGTCGCGATACGTTAACGACCTGCTAAACATCGTTCATAAAAATTATTCAGCTTATTTTATCCAAACAATTATCACGTACATATTTTATTTCACGTTATGCGATGATTTGTGTGTCGTGAGACCACGTTGTTGGATCTATAGAGATAGGTTTTTATTGAGACAATGAAAAGATCCTCTTATAGTGATGCTTTAACTGTCTTATGGAATTTAGGCTAAATATGCATATTCCCAGTTATTATACTTTATAGAAGATCCCTACAGCACCTCCTCAGCCATTAACGAAAATATTTATATTCGTAAAATAATCAATGGCATAACTAAAAATTTTCTTCTAACCAAAAATGTTGGAGAAAAGGATCAAGTATGTCATCTTCCATTATGCAAAGACCATGTACCAGTGATCAGATTAACAACGTCGGGTCGCCTTATCTGTGCCTAGGGACTTATTTCTGCGGTCTATACTTTCCTCTCCTTCGTGCAACGCTCATTTATTATGTTTTGAACGATATTAAGTGTACACGCTGCATCTTTCTGTATCATAATATGAGATATCCAAAGAGATACACATATCACATAGCGATTCACATTATAAGAGAAGCTTGTATAAGCTGCGCAGTATGGAGATCATCTGGCCCCCCAATATCATTACGCCAATATAATAGGAGTTAACTAACATTGACCTACACGCTTATGTCGACAGATTATAGCATATATGCATGAGCGATATCCAGAGCTTTGACTCATATATGTCTGCACTTCACGAAAAGTTGCAAAGGACAGAAAGAAGTTTAGCTTGGATCGTGAAGTAGAGCGAGTGCGACTCAACTTAACGAGTAACGAGTATTATATCCAGTCAACGGATGGTCCGAATCCAACTATGTAAGAGTATAATGTATCGCCCTAAAATAGGGTGACGTACTGGAGGTATCTGAGTGCCCATCGATATCATAAGAGTGACCGCACATATTCATATCAAAGTACATCCAATCCGGCTCCAATTCAGAGAGTCTACTTATTAATTAGCTGTCTTTCCACCCTTTCGTACTTGGCAGTCGAATATCGGCACTAGTTAAGTATTACAGAAGCGCGACCGAAGCGTATCTGGATATGAGTCAGTTCGAGGTTAGACACGGACTATTGCGAGGTAGAGAGATCGTGAGTTTCTGCCTACTTCAGAGCTGGATTATGTCGGAATAGTCTAGTCTCTGTTTCTCATCATCGTTATGCGTAATTGATAGAGAATATATATATTGTACCCACTAAAGAGAGATTATTGAGAGAACGCAAGCTTTGTTGCTATTCCTTACTCCAGAATCTTTATATTGCTGTAAAAAGCACTATTATGTTTATCGACAGTAGCGTCGGATTTCAAAAGCTTCAATATCAGCAGTCAGACACTCTAACTACTTAGTATTGAGTGAGTTAAGTAGATGGTCGGTGAGTAATTTGTAGTTCTTCGAAGTCACAGACAGTGGAGCTTCCTACATCCCCTCTTATGAGATTAAAGAAAAGTCTAATCCTCAACTAGCTGAAACAAATCTGGGATTGTCACTGTAGTGCCAACTGCGCGAATATGTGAGAATGCTGATTGATGAGGACATCTTCTAGAAAAGTCTATAAATTCGGAATGACCACTAATTCGATAGACTATTCCATCAAGCAATTTTCAGGATGATGGTGATTCCAGCTGACACAGCGAGAAAGAACGAAGTAAGAAGGAATTATTATTCTGATATTTCCCAGTACAACAAATGGAACCACACTCGCAAAGAGTTGCGGAGGAGACTTATGAGTGAGCTATTAATGCTACAACAGAGAATGATGGAGACTTCATATAGCAATGAGCCGAATGCGACTTGTCGAAATTATATTACTTAAGTCTTATTGATATATGGACCCGTACTTTACCGAGAGACTATACGCACACAAGTCTATCGGGTATACACTGTGAGGATATATATGCAGCCGAGAACCTGCAGCCTATACCAGTCGGATGGAGTAAAGGCAATAGGTTGAGAAGTCTGAGGTAAGTTTACTAAGTCTCTTATGTATCCAGAGCTTTTCTATTTGTGCCCATCCTACTGACCTATTCAGAGGCGATATCTATGACCGATATTCAGCCGGAGACATATTCAAGGCTGAGGAGAGTGTGTAGTCGTCAGTATGTACTACTCACAATGATCAGACGAGAGTTGTCGGAATACTTCAGAAAGTAGGACGAAGTTACAAAATTATGGAAGAAAAATAAAATATCTCATAGAAATTCACCCTAAGCAATAAACAGCTCCATCATCTGTACGACCCTTCTATGATAGTAACTGAGATGGATGCCTAAATGAGTCTACAGAGAATAGCCCTAAAGACGTGTAGTGTCAGACAAAAAAAATGAAGTACTGTAGTCACGAGACAGTAAAGTTGCAAACGGCCGGACTTATAGCGCACTCTTGTTCCTTCACCAAGACCCATCTAGAGAACGAGGACCCCAACGCATTCGTGACTGACTGAGTAACTATGGTAAAGACGATTCGTCCTTAGTCGAGTTTGACATACCCACGAACATGAGCACATGACACAGACGATCTATCAAGGGGAGGTGCTTTCTTTTAGAGCTCTTCGAAGGATCGCGCACTCACGACACGTACACCATAGTGATAGGAAATCCTGACTAGTTGCTGACACGCTATCAGAGTTTGAGAGATAAAACGAGAAGGTGAGCTTTTCCGAGATGTGTGACGGTCTCTATAGCGAGAATAGAGAAATGCGACGCCGTTAGAGGGCCAGCGGCAGATCTGTTCCCAATATATCCTCTACGCTGAGTTGTGGAGCTGGTGGTCCACATGCGTTCTTTATTCACAGTCTCGAGATGCTATACAGTAGTCCCATACAATGAACCCTATTTATTTTCTAGAATTATTATTCACTTAGATTTTCTATCGATTGTCTTGACAACACGGTAACGTACAAGAACCACATAATTTCAGTGAGACATCATGATCTAACTCACTTCGAAAAGTCGACCATCTAGAGTAGATATATGCCAGAGAGATTTAGCCTCAGACTCGAGTTCGTCAAAGATGTGTGGGTGACGGAAATCTGACAATTGATTACATGGCTCTAAGTATTGCTTAGTGAGCACATTTGTTATCTTACTTGAGTGCTTTTTTACTATTAGAATCAGTCATTCACACTGATATAAGAGCTTATCCCTGTATTCTCAATATTATCGTCGCGAATACGACTAGAAATTCTAAATTAGAAGAGCTTATTACAACCACTGTAGGGTGCACTACCTGCGACAGTTATTCTGCACTTATTAGCACAATATGCGGATGGTCAGAAGGACGCCATAACTTATAGCAATAAATCCCTTTGTCTATTATGAAGTAGTATTCTTCATCTTCGAATGCCATTCGGATTTGGTTGTAGCCTGCAATAACATCCATGAAGCTCAAAAGCCGATGTCCGAGTACGTCGATCAGCCGACGATCTTTGGGGCGAAAAACTATCATTCGAGCATGTCTCATTTAGGTGTAAGCGATGCAAAAGCCATTTTCCATTGGCTTTTCTCACCATGCAACATTGGCAAACCAAGCGAGGTAATTGGCCTCTCTAATAAAGTCCACCGTGAGAGTTTGTCTACCTCTTCATTGATACCTTTGTTGCTCAGAGTAAATGTCACTTAGTCTTACCAACTGACGTTCGGTTAACATTCAGTCGGTATAATTATTTTTGAAGGATGTCTGGCATGTCATTGCCGACAAGCGAATATATCGACTTGGTCCTTAGCACATCATTTTAGCGCAACACCCTATAACACCATAGTCCAACGACATTGTTTCCAGCAATATCAGTCTATATCAACTACACTATTTTTGAATTTCTTGAATCTATATAACTCTGATTGATGAACTATTTATTACGTTGGAAAGCTGGCAACGTTCCGGAGGTGCTGAGAGGCTTTTTGAGTGGTTTTAGAGAGCTTTTGTAAGGGTTTAGAGCTTCTTGTTGAGAGATTCTTGTACAAGGGTCGAGTGATAAGTTTTTATTATATTATTTGGTTTTTTCTCTCATAGTAAAGCTTTGCATGCCCCACGAAGGCGAGCTCTTGGACTGATCCATGTATTTGATTTTTTTTTTATTTTATTTTTTTTTCTACTGTAATATATTTCGATACTAGATTTTTAACAAGTGGTATCAGAGTAGCTGATATCCCAACAAGCTTAAGGATGAATGCAAATTTTTCAGAAATGTCTTGATCAATTGATCTCAATATTTGATGATTTCTGAGGATTAAGATTTAGTTATGAATCAACTACTATTCCCTGAGTCAGATATAACAGATGATACTCAATTATGTATGTATATATGTACATACATTTGTATGTATGTATTTATGTATGAGAATTAGATTACATACTTTACATTAATCCTTTAAAAGGAGTTATTGATTTTAAAATAAATGATAGGCCACCTACACTTTTTTTGATTGAAGATAGGCCATCTATGTACATTCAAGATACAGTTGTGGTCTATATTGCCAAAGAATATAGAAACCAAAGTTCATCTATTTAGATGCTTCCTAATGTATGCAACAAATCGGTACAAAAGTTATATCAATTGCACTAGTATGATAAAATATATGACAGGGCATATAAAGTGAAAATTTACTTCATGAATTACTATCTATATACTTTAAAACATTGCTATATTCACCAGCTATTGAATATTATATCATAGTAAAATATAGTATCATCATATTACATCGAAGTAACATCTTATCAAGATCGAACTTTTCATCGACACTTATATGATAATTAGGTTAAAGGCCATTAAAATATATGCATTTTAGTTTTTTCATAGCATAGACCATATTCATTAGTCTAGAACTTGAATATGGATGGTTCATTGTTTATTTTGAAGGACTTCTTTTTCAAGGAGTTAATGTAAAATATAAAGTCCAACTCTTTGCATTTAACTGTTTCTTTACTAGATAGAGATAACTACTCAATACTGACCCATTCCAGAATGCAGGAAGTGGAGAATTGATGTGATATTTCTAGCTAGTCGGTCATCAAGATACGCTATGATCTATGTAATGACTATGTAATGTTCAAAGCCAAATCATGCATCTATTCCTTCTCTCAACCCTCTGGGTATTTATATCGTTAAAATATCAGATAGTACAATCAATTTGATCCAGTAGGATTTAAGACCATGAAATCTTGTTATAAATATTAGAGAGAGAGAGAGAGAGAGATGAGAAGAAGAAGAACATGAAATCTGTTGAGGTTCTTGCCTAGCTAGTGCAGATAAGATCCAATAATTAAAAACTTTCATGTTTGTTCTTCCAAAGTGGAACCAACGCTAGCTCATTGTTTACTGTCAGCACTACTGTGCTAAGCCACCAATATATATACGGCCACCACATGAAGCTCATGCAATCGTTCCAGTATCTCGTGAGAGACGATCCACCAATCTTTCTTGCAGGCCCCTCAAAGGAACAACACTGTACATTATCTTTCAAATAGGAAGGACCCATAAAGCATATCCTATTGCCATCTCCCACTGCCGTCGAAAAGCTCCAAAGTCCGGGAGGCAATTTAATTATTATTGCTTTGTTTATGGTCTCAGGTAAGTGGAAGATTGGCGTCAGTAACTGCAAGCCTACGAGGAAGTGGCCAACATGCGCTTCGGATTCCGGAGGCTGGTGAGATCAGCTACTTCGGCCTTGTGAGGTCTTGTGCTTTTCCTCGCCTTCTCACCCTCTTATCCCTAGCTTCAATTAATCATGTCACTAAACTAGGACAGGCTGCGGCCCATTCGAAAATATGGAATGCTAGGTGCCATCACTGGCCCTACTGTCGTTCTTGTTGTTCCCTTATGCATGTTGTTGCTTTTTCCTCTTAATTTATTTCTCCTTCTTAATTACCACTTGGACCTTTCATGGCTCGGATTCGTTTGAGCCTGGGTCTGTCCAATATTTTAAGATGGAAATTAATAGGGACAAGAAATTTAGAAACACTTTCAGCTCATTTTCTATCCAATTATGAGTTTGATCGAACCTACTTTTCAGCTAATCCGGACACAAGTATATTTCAGGCAACAATATATGTATTCTTAAATTGAATTGCGTACGTGTGTATGTGCGTGGATAAGTGCACATATACGTGTGCGTGCATGTTTCTGAGCCTAATCAAGTTAAGATCTGTTCAAGTTTAATTCCGATGCGCTTAAACCTATGATAAAGCCTGAATTGGTTTCTGCTTGATTGAACCGAGAATCAAATTATACGCTATTCCTTTCGGTGCATTTTAATTATTCGCTAGCATTACCTAGATCCATAAAAAGCATTGGATCTAAGATATTGGGTGCACCTGTTCAGTCATATCCACTTTTCTCAAAAAAAGAAACAAAGTCATTCGGATTTGGATTATGCCAACCCAAACATAAATTGGCATTAGCCTTAGAATTTTGATCTATACTAAAATTATATACACATTGTTTGTGGTTGAATAATATAGGTAAAGTTGACTCGAATCTTATTCAGTAATTTTGTCATGAATTTGTGCAGGACCATCGTGTACAAAAGGTTCACTGAATATCGTTTAGTTGTTTGAAATTTCAAAACATTCAACCATTCAGATAATTTATCTAGAAAATGCTAAATGTTCACATTATAATCTTTGGGTTGAGCAGACCACAGCCCACCCCTTCAAGATCTCAAGCACTGCTGAAATTAGATTTAAGCCAATCATAACCAAAAACGGTTGCAGCTCACATTAGATACCAGTGGCCTCAGTCTCTCTCTCTATATATATTGTTACAGTAGTAATAAAATATCTCAGATCGACTAATATACCCTAGAGATACTTCAGCTCAGTCTATCCCGACGAGCACTTATGGATCAAGATATTATTATAATATCCTCTAAAAAGATAACTAATGTCGAAGGACCGATCTAACTCAATATTTATGGAAACACCCCGGCTGGCACCTATCCTCTTTAAATCACCTTGGATAAAGAAAGTTTTCAGTGGATTGACCGCAATACAACTGTAATCAGATCGTAAATAGGCTGTCACCTACTCGCCCAAAATCATCAGCGATAAATTAGGAATCCTAATCACATCAGAAACTATCATTCCATTCAAAAGTTTCCCAACAATCTCGCCACGACGAGATTAGCGGCTTGAAATCAGCAGAATGACATAACCATCGTATAAAAATTTTTTCATAAATACCACAAACTTTGAGGATCTAGGTAAGCAAAAAATTTCTCTCAAAAGAAATTAGCTCCTGCTTATTTCTAACTTGAGCATCAGAGGGTCCTCGGCGGAGACCAAATTCTCTAGTCCGGACTTTATTTTGCAGGTTCTCAAGTTTGTCTGCATGGAGCCATTCCTCCAATTCTGAAGCCGATGATTCTCAGCTGTAACAGATTAGCGCTAAAGGAAGGATGGGCTAAACTTTTAGTGCACCATAATTTCTATGAAAAGCTGATTGTCCGGTCTTTAAAGATCAAACCAATCCACAATAAATAACAATGGTTTCGAAAAAGGCCTCGTCTCGGCTCAATGACATCGCTAAGGCCACCACCTCACCACAATCGGATCTGAGGGTTGATGATCACATTTAGCTCCTGACGGTGGAAGTCTCTCCACCCATCCAATCGGCCCATTGTAAGCGCACCAACTAGCATCACCTCTCTCTAATACCAATTGATGTTCCGTGATATCGTTCGAATGCCAATCATTCTTGGCATCACAAGCTCCGATACCATATTGCAGAAGCCTATGATCTTTAGCATGGACTTGAAGGAACCTGTGACGTTCTCTACGGGCAGCAAACCACCGATCCTCCACTTGAATCTATGATGGGGTGCCTCCCTCCTTGGGCTTGAAGGAGACGCCCTCTTTTCTAGGGCTTCTTCAAGAACCCTAGGGCGGCAACTCTAGAGAGAAGAGAAGAAGAGAGTTGAGGGAGAAAATGTCTATATTGATTCAAACCTTGAAAATCCTAATACAACTTATGTGTTTATACATAGCCATTAGGCCGGACCAAAACTCTCCTAGCTAACCCAATACATGAAAGCATTCACCCATGTACACCCATGTCTTCCATGCTCTCATCCTTTGGACTAGACCCAATCCATACATGAGTTAGACCCCTTAAGACCTCTCAAACTAGGCCTTAAGATCTCTAGGATCAACCCAAATCCTAGCCCAAAATAGACCCTCGTGTAACTCTGCCCGTGCACTGAGCTGGCTTAGTTTCAATACATGAAAGCACTCACCGAGCCCATGTACACCCATGTCTCCCATGCTCTCATCCTCTGGATCTAGACCTGACCCATACTCTACCCGTGCACTAAGTCGGCTTAGTCTCAGCATTGAGCCAGCTAAGTTCCATTGGGTTGGCTCAGTCTGAAACTAAGTCGGCCCAGTTCTATGCCATGCCAGTAGTTCCGAATGCGCAATTTTCTATTTTGGCTGTGCACTGAGACTTAGCCGATCCAGTTTTGGACTGAGCTAACTAACTTATAAAAAATCTTCTTTTTGCAGTCTTAATTTTTTGACTTTGGTTTCTTATTTTACCTTGAATCTCAGGTCTTCGAAGCACCAACCAAGCCCCTAAAATCCATGGAGCTAACACCGTGACTCCTTTCGTGTTCTCCTAAGACTTGGGAGTACCATAAATTCTCATAATCTCCATCTTGGTGCTCTTAAGCCTTGGCAAACTCCTTGGCAATGACCTCCTGCATGTTCACACTGTCCCTGCGCACTCGACAGCCCCTTGTGCAATCATCACCTCTACCAATCCTCTTCAGCTATTGTGCACCCTTGAGGCCTTTGGGATGACCGTCTCTATCGCTGAAGACCTTGGCTTGCACCTCTGCACCACCCAAAAATTGTAGGATCTCTTCTTCTTAGCAGTTGCATCACTTTTCCTAGAGAACCCGCAACGTTCCTGTACCGGTACTCATTGCAAACCTTGATATGGTCTCCTCAAAACTACGTCTGTCCTCCTGCACATGCTGCTCCACTGAAACTATGCATCACCGATGCTGATGCTAGGATATCGATCCTTCTGCATCCCTCTGCTTTGAACTCATGTCAAATTTCTCTCCAATTGTGAAGCCATCTCTCTGGAGCTCCACGTATATCTGAAGTCCATCTGATGCCACAAAAGTCGACTCTATCATCGAGTTCCTCGAGGTCAACCATCCAATACTGCACTATTGGCCCGCTGCTGTACCTCAAACACTATCGCTGCCCCTTCGAACCCTCCACACTCCGTGGACCCCTTCAAAGCCATCTTGGATACCTCCATAATTCATGGGCACCTTCGAAACCCAAGAGCTCATCCAACTCTTGTGAATCCAGCAATTTCATCCTAGAAAATTTCATCCTAGTCCTTCTCTTCTGCCCCTACACCAGCCATCGCTTCAGTTATGCTTGGAGAACCATCCTCCATCTGAATCACGACTCTCCCTGGTGTCCCTATAGAAGAAACCTGATCCATGATGCTCCCGACTGTTTGAGACTTTTGGGTGCTCTCTGAGATCCTCCGGCTCTCCCTGAGACCTACACCCAGTCTTTCTGAGATACCACTGACACTCTTTGCTGAGATACACTCCTCGACTGCTGCACCGCCAAGCCTCTCTCAGCCTCTTTGCCTCTAGGGTAGCGCTCCTGTAGCACTCTAGCACTCTCTAACTCATCTCTGTGCTGCTCTACAGCCGTCCAGTCCTAACCTACTGGACCTCTATGGATCATCCATCTCCATCACTCCCAAGGCTTTATAAATTCATGCTCTGATCGAACCGCTGAATATATCTCTAACTACTTCCCCATCTTTCAGACATCGAAAGATATATAGTCACTTCTTCAGCCTTCCTTCAATCATTACCCCTTGGAAAACCTCTCTTCAATAGCCCCACAATGTCCATCTTTTTAGAGAACCCTATGAAGGGAAAAACCCTATTCTTCTGGGTCAGGTTCGTTCAGATCTAATTGGATCAAGAGGGATATTTCAAAAATTTTTCTCTAAGATTCTAATCAGACCTGAGACTCTTTAGATCTGATCTTATTGATCTGATAAAAAAAATTAAATTAAATTAAATCTAATTTAATTATATATTTATTTTAGATAATTTAATTATCCTATGATAATCTCAATATTTGCTTGAGGTTTTGGATGTAGCCATGCAAGCACCTGGCCTCTATCGATATCTACTCAGGTAGGATCTAGAGATCTTCTTCTTCTCAATCAATCTTCCAAAAATTAGATCTAGATCTAATCTTGAAGATCTTCAAATACTCTTTTGAAGATCAACCATTATTTCTTGCAATTGTACTGCCTTCTTCCTTTCCTATTGCCTTTCTCTTACTTGGATCGCACCTAACTTGTGCCCAAAGCCTCTTGGGCATGGAGAGGAGAGAGAGGACCAGAGGGTGGCATGGAGAAGGAGGGAGAGGGGCTATGTGGCATGGGCTAAGGTAGAAGCTCTTTGATCTGGTGCAGATAGGGTTTATATAGACCCTACTGTGCCATGCAATGCCATATCATCCCGACTAATCATGGCCCTTTATGCAATCAGATCTAAATCTAATTGGTGGAATGACATCATCTGATTTAATCATATTAGAGTTCCTTGAAACTCTCCTTAGATGGCACCAAGACTGGATTAAACAAGACTCTTTGGCGCCATCTAGTTTGATTCCCTGAAGCAATTGCAGTCCCATCTGTATGGGACTCTAGATGTTATCCTCATAGAGTGCACACCTCCCTAGGCATGCACCCCCTCCCTTTCTGCTTTTTAGCAAGGGAACAAAGCCCCAGGTTCTCTCCTATGGGTGCATGACATATGGGCAGATGTCTAAGTATCAAAGGTCAACATTTGACCAAAGTCCAAAGATAAGATTTAGTAGGTGACGGAAAATGGTAGGTATTGTCTTAAATTTATCTCATAAATTAAGACAATCCTTTTTCTGACTTGGACAAGCTCCAGTCAAACTAAGTAAAGGTTTCTGAGTAAGCCCAAATATATTTGGCTCAGTCGAGATAAGTTTTAATGATTGTTAAAGGAGAACATCAGGCTCAATCATGTGCTAGAATGACTTCCTTGAACTTAATTGAATCTTATTCAAATCAATTGAACTGGGTTAATTCAATTGATGATATTCAGATCCAAACTCTTATTTATGTAACCTAGTTAGATTCAGTTCCATATGGTAATGGGATATGTCGTGATCTCTATCATCGACATCGTCGAAACACCTTTCGATTGATCAGAATTTTTCTGATTCAGACAACTCGTATGATCAATCATTCAAATCATTTTAATTGCTTTCAAAATTCACCAGTGACACCTAGCAGCATATGGTGCCAACCCATCAGAACTAAAAGCAAACCTCTCGATGCAGTTACCTATGTGATTAAGTTCCTCTATCTTGAGCTCCGATCGGATTAGGATTGAGGTGATCTCGTCAAACCCTAATATCCATCATATGAATTAATCATTTGATTTAAGTCCAATGTAAAAATCCTAATAGAAATTCTTTCTATTATTTCACTCTGCCATAGCCATGGGCTTATGGACTTGATTCTCATGATCATCATAGGGCTACTCCTCATTTATCGAGGTAGATAGATCTCCTATTAGTGCAATCTAATTCCTACAATGAACATGCTATAGCCAACATACACCTCAAAATTTTAAATGGCTAGGAGACCAAGTTATGGTGTAGTCAAACTATAACACCCTCAAGGTGAACTACCGATGCACCTTAGATCAAAGAACCAGACACACCACTATAGCTTCAAGCCAGTCATCGACGAGAAGGTAGACTTCCTCATGACTGCTCGAGGTTGTCATGCTCAATGCTCTCATTCTCTAACGAGTACCTATACTCTCGCTTCGGTGTCTCTACATCATAGACTCAAGACTCATCTATCCTAAAAAAGTAACATACACTAATCTTTCGGATCAGTCACCATCCTCATGATGATCCTATGGTCTGGAGCATTTTATGAGTTAATAATGAAAATTAATATTTTAAATTTTTAACTATTAAAAATATGAACTATCATTACCATTAACTCAAAGAATGTATCACAGACACTTTCAAATACACACTATGATAGAAAATAACTTATTTTATTATTTATAATCAAAATTATAATTTTGCTCTTGGAAGTGTATTACAAGTGTCAGTCAATCTGGCTTCTAGGGCATATATATTTAACAAACTCCCAATTGATCTAAAGCTAATTGGCTACAAATCTAGGTCCCATTTTCTCAAGGTGGGCTTCGATCTTCTGCTAGTCCAATGGCTTTGTGAGTGGGTCTGCCATATTATCTATGGAGTCGACTCTCTTGACCTCGACGTAATCTTTCTCGAGGTAATCGTGGATGAGGTGATATCACCGCTCGATGTACTTGGATTTCTAGTAAAACCTTGGCTTCTTAGTTAGGGCTATGGCATCATTATTATCACAGTATAGAGAAATGGCATCCGATGGCATCACTCTGATCTCTATGATGAATTTTTTATACCAGAATACTTTCTTTGTAGCTTCTGACACAGCAATGTACTCTGCTTCTATGGTGGAATCTGCTATTACTGTCTACTTAGAACTCTTCCAACTGACAGCACCACCATTACATACAAACAGACTCCTAGATGTCAACTTTCGATCATCTATATCAGACATAAAATCTGAGTCTGTTTACCCCTGGACATGGAGTTCCCCATTACCAAAAACCAACAACATATCCTTAGTTCTTCTCAAGTACTTAAGAAAAAATTTCATAGAAGTTCAGTGTTCTTCACTTGGATTCGATTGATATCTGCTCGTGACACTCACAACATGGGCTATATCAGATCATGTACATAACATGGCATACATGAGGCTCCCTATTGTTGAAGCATAAGGGATCTTGCTCATGTGTTCAATCTCCTTTGGTGTGTTGGGACATTTTTTTGGAGAGTTGAATGCCATGTCTGAAGGGTACCAATCCCCTCTTGGAGTTTTCCATGCTAAATCTCTTTAGCACTTCCTCTATATACATCTTCTATGAAAGACCTAGCATCTTATTTGGTTTATCTCTATAGACCTTAATTTCTAGAATGAAGGATGCTTCTCCTAGGTCTTTTATGGAGAATTGTTTAGATAACTACATTTTAACTATGGTCAACATGGGAATATCATTCCCAATAAGGAGGATATCATCTACGTACAGTAAGAGGAAGACAATAGCGCTCCTACTAATCTTTTCGAAAACACATGGTTCCTCCTCATTTTTGATGAAATCAAATAATTTGATCACATCATTAAAATAAGTATTCCAGCTCTGAGATGCTTGCTTAAGTCCATATATGGATCTTTGCAGCTTGCATACTTTGTGATCAGCATCACTGGATGTGAAACCTAGCGATTATTCCATATAGATATCTTTCTCAAGGTATCCATTTAAGAATGTCATTTTCACGTCCATTTGCCATATTTCATAATCGAAATAGGATGCAATAGTAAGCAATGTGTGGATAAATTTTAGCATGACTACTGACGAAAAGGTATCCTGATAGTCAATGCCTTCATCCTGACTATAATCTTTTACCACTAATCTAGCTTTAAATATCTCCATATTTCCATCTGCACCAATCTTTCTCTTGTAGATCCATTTACACCCAATAGGTACTATACCTTCTGGTGGATCTACCAAGGTCCAGACTTGGTTTGAGTGCATCGAGTCAATTTCTAACTTCATTGCCTCTAACCATTTTTTGGAGTCGATATCTGATATCGCCTCGTCGTAGGTTTTGGGATCACCATGAATCCCATTACCTACGAGGAACATTTTTTCTACTTCCTCTGAAATAGTACCTAAGTACCTCTCAGGAGGATGAAAAATTTTTTTCGATCTATGAGGTAGAGGAGGTAGTGATTATATTAGCTTAACCTGATTTGGTTCCACAGGGTCCTTAGCTCGTTGCTCTTGTGAGACTTTCTCCTCGAGCTTGATCTGCTTTCCAATGCCGCCATCTTGAATAAACTATTTTTCAAGAAAGATGGCATGCCAACTCACAATCACAGTATGATCTTCTAGAATATAGAAATAATATCCTAATGACTCTTTAGGATATTTTATAAATCGAGCTCTAAAGAACCTATAGTCTAACTTATCTGCTTGTTGTCTTTTGACATCAGCTGGACAACCCCAAATTCTGAGATGACTTAGACTTGGTTTCTTACCATACCATTTTCATACGGTGTGATAGGAATGGTTTTAGAAAAAACCCTATTGAGTAAATATATAGCAGTTAATAGACTATGTCTCCAAAGAGAATCAAGAAGATTTGTGAAGCTCATCATGGGTTAGACCGTATCTAATAGGATCCGATTCCTCCATTCTGAAATTCCATTAAGTTGAGGTATTCTAGGTGGGGTCCATTAAGAGACTATGCCATTTTGCTTGAGATAGTCTAGGAATTTCTGACTAAGGTATTCACCTCCTTGATTTGATTGAAGAATCTTAATGGATTTTTCAGTTTGCTTTTCGACTTCATGTCTGAATTTCTTGAACTTTTCAAAAGCTTCAGACTTGTGTCTCATAAGATACACGTATCCATATCAAGATAAATCATCGATAAAGGTTATGAAGTAATCAAAGTTGCCTCTGACCGATACATTAAATGGGCCACACACATCAATATGTACTAGGGCAAGTGATCCATGGCCCTTTTCCCATGTCCTACAAAAGGGAGTTTAATCATTTTGCCATGAAGATATGATTCACAAATTAGATATGACTCAAAAGTCAACGAACTCAATGGTCCGATTTTCTCTAATTTGTTAATTCTATCTTCTGCTATATGACCTAACCTTAGGTGCCATAGATACCTATCATTTGGACTATCCTTGGGTCATTTTACGGCATTCATATTTTGCTCGATATTAAAGATAGATACATCAATATGTAACTGGTAGAGATCGTTAATGAGAAAACTACTTGTAATTTTATTTTTTCATAAATAATATTACAATGGTCCTTAAGAAAACTAATTACATAGCCTTCTTATGCTAAACATGAAATAAAAATCAAATTTCTGCTTGTAGCAGGCAAATAATAACAATCCCTAAGTACTAAATCTAAGCCAGATGGTAGTCGAAGAGGATAAGTTTTCATGACCACAGTAGCAACCCTTGCACCATTTTTTATGCATAGGATCATCTCATCATCCCTCAGCCTCCTGCTATCCTCAAGATCCTACATAAAAGTGCATAAATGAGCACTAGAATCAGAGTCAAGCACCCAACTGGATGCAAAAAAAATTATAAGGTTAGATTCAATAACGAGCATACCTCCAGAAGGATCTATCTCCTTCTTATTCTTTAGGATGGTCAGGTATGTAGGGCAGTTTCGCTTCTAGTGGTCGTCAGTATTACAATGAAAATATTTTTCTTTGTCAGCGGTCTTTTTCTTTAGCTCTGCCTTCTTTTTCTTTCCACCTTCCACCTTCTGCCTTTTCATAGATATTTTTTTTTCAAAAGACTTTCTCTTAGAAAAAATCCATTCCATAGTAAGTACTAAGCTTTTAGAACCTTTCATAGAAAGTTCATCAGTA
The DNA here is from genome assembly GCA_006176705.1 of Cocos nucifera. Lineage (NCBI taxonomy): Eukaryota > Viridiplantae > Streptophyta > Magnoliopsida > Arecales > Arecaceae > Cocos > Cocos nucifera. The sequence goes on from QRFJ01000570.1 coordinate 516,956, forward strand.
ACCAACATATTCATAAGCTCGATCAGAGTATTCTAAAGTTTATGTATATGGTAGTTCATGATGAACTGCTCATATGCATCAGTCAAGGATTGCAGAATTATATCATTCTACAAATCCTAATCTAACTTTACTTTGAGCTTCTCAAGCTCTTCCAAGTCCTTGATCATCATCAAACAATGATCTTGGACTGACTGTCCATCACACATTTTAGTCTTAAATAGTCATTTAGTGATCTGATATTTGGCTGCGCGACTCTATTCACCAAACAACTCTTGCAGGTGAGCCAACATTTAGCAGACAGTCTTGATATATTCAAATTGATACTAAAGCTCATTAGACATTGAGCCCAACATGTAGTATCTAATCTTGTTATCTTCATCCATCCATTTATCAAGAGATGCTCTCTTTTCAGTGGATGAATGGGCTGGTAAGGTGAGGGGATCCTGGTCTAATATATGAGTTAACTTTTTAGAACCCAAAATGATTTTGAAGTTTCGGAGCCAATCTTTATAATTGGATCCGGTCAGTCTTTAGGTGTCTAGGATATAGGCTAGTGGGTTGGATGCAGATATTTTTCTTTTTTCTGTAGAGAGTCAAAGTTTTTAGTTAGATTTTATAATTAAGACTTGACCAATTTATTTAAAAATTTAATTTTTAAATAAATTAGCTTTCACTATTTTCTCGGATCCCTACACTCCCTCTATAGAGATGCAAAAATCTTCATGATTACTAATTTCTAGTGGATGGTGCAGTTCCACCAACTGACTCATCATCTCACCTAATAGTTATTGATGATGGGTTAGCCAATGAGTGAACAACTCTTATCCAATGATTTTCTAATCATGGTGCATCCAAGCTTGGTCTCTAATTCATGAATCTCACCGTGCTCGAAATATTGATCCACTCCTTAGTTAAGTCAGACCCACCATTTGCATAGATTGGATTCCTAATTGGGTCTCTCACCGTATCCAAAATATTGAGCCCAATCCATCCTTCAGCCCATAGTATCCAATACCTAATAGACATGGTTGCATCTTTTTGGTGCAATTGAACCATTGTGACCAATCGAGAATAATCAATCCCAGGAAGGGTCCACACATCTACAATGGTGGAAGACTTTAGACTTAATCTTTTCTTAGGAAGATTTGATTTAGGTCTCTTTAAACTTAACTTGACATAGCCATAACCATTATGACTAACCTAATGGCATGGGTTAGCTTGAATTATTAGTCACCTTAGATCAGGACTGAGCCGACGAATATGGCTAGGTAAGTGAGATCGATTGAAGGGATATGCCATTAACTCGATAAGAATGCATTCGAGTTGAATAGCTCCTAATTAAAAATCAGTCGTTCATATCTACCAAACTTACCTTAGACACCAAATTGTTGAGCCAGAATCAATCGGATTAGCCTACAATCCAGTCTCTAACCACTGAGCCTAATTAGGTCTTAACTTGATCGATCACTCATGTCACTCGATCCTGACCCAGATTTAATCCTATTAGGCTGGTCAATTTAAGCACTCTTGGTCCCATCTAATCAACTCTTGATTCAGTTTGATCAACCGCTAGACCTAATTGAGCTACCCAAGCTCAAACCTAATTTTATGAATATGTCTTAGATCTAAAAATTTTTAATTTTAGATCTAATATATTTCATAATCTTAATTTTTAATTAAGTTTAGGATTCATAAATAAAATATGTAAATAAATCCTAAGATTTTAGAATTTAGGATTTTATGGAAAATATTTTTTTTTAATTTTTGATTAAGGACGAACACGCAGCACCCCTACTCATCATAAGAACACCCCATCAAATGGAAGGAGAGGGCCTTTAAACTCTACTTTATTCTTATGACCAAATGGCCAAGGAGAATGTCTTAATTAAAAACATGATAAATCTACAAAACTAGTTAGATCTACATATATATCACATATATAAAAATTGATCTAACTTAAAAACATGTTTTACATACATCTCATGTATCATATTATGCATGCTTTTAGATCTAAATTATCTCATAAACATCTAAAAAATAAGATATAAATTTGATCATATCAAATTAAATTTATTCTAGATAATTTATAGAACTATTCTACAACTAGTCTAAACATGCATCTATCATATCTCATATGAAAAAATTAAATAAATTTATTTTTTATTTTTTAGATATAATGATAATATTTATAATATCAAAAAATAGTAAATAAATAGATTTAAAAATTATAATTAATTAAATTAAAATTATGATCATGCTAGACTATACATAGAATAATTCTATTCCTAGTCTAGTCATGCATCTCATACATCTTAGATCTAGATTTTTTAATTTTTTGATTATAGATCTAATCATATCTCATGTGATATCTAAAATCATCTAATTATTAGATCAAAAATAAATTAAAATTAGATCTAATAAATTTTAGAGCGTGGCTCTGATATCAGTTGAAGAAAAAAATTCTATTTTTTTGGATTAGGTTCATTTAGATCTGATTGGATCAAGAAAAATATTTTTTAAAAAAATTTTTAAGATTCTAATCAAATCTAAGACTCTTCAAATCTGATCTTATTGATCTAATAAAAAAATAAAATTAATTTAAATTAAATCTAATTTAATTATACCTTTATTTTGGATAATTTAATTACTCTATGATGATCTCGATGTTTGCCTGAGGTTCTGGATGTAGCCATGCAAGCGCCTGGCCTCTATCAATATTCACTCAAGCAAGATCTGAAAATCTTCTTCTTCTCAATCAATCCTCCAAAAATTAGATCTGGATCTGATCTTGAAGGTCTTCAAATACTCTTTTGAAGATCAACCATTGTCTCTTGCAACAGTGCTGCCTTCTTCCTTTTCTGCCACCTTTCTCTTGCTTGGATTGCACCTAACTTGTGTCCAAAGTCTCTTGGGCATGGAGAGGAGAGAGGGGACCAGAGGGTGGCATGGAGAAGGAGAGAGAGGGGCTATGTGGCATGGGCTAAGGCAGAAGCTCTCTGATCTAGATGTAGATAGGGTTTATATAGATCCTGCTGCACCATATAGTGCCACATCTTCCCAGCCAATCATGATCTTTTATGCAATCAAATCTAAATCTGATTGGTAAGATGATATCATCTGATCTAATCAGATTAGAGTCTCTCAAAACTCTCCTTAGATGGCACCAAGATTGGGTCAAATAAGACTCTTTGGCGCCATCTAGTTTGATTCCCTAAAGCAACTGGAGTCCCATCTGTATGGGACCCTAGATGTTATCCTCATGGTGCACACGCCTAGGGGGACAAAGCTCCAGGTTCTCTCCTATGGGTGCATGACACATGGGTAGATGTCTAAGTGTCAAAGGTCAACATTTGACCAAAGTCCAAAGATAAGATTTAGCAGGTGACAAAAAATGGTAGGTGTTCTCTTAAATTTATCTCATAAATTAAGACAATCCTTTTCTAACTTGGACAAGCTCCAATCAAACCAAGTAAAGGTTCTTGAGTGAGCCCAAATATATTTGGCTCAGTCAAGACAAGTTTTAATGATTGTTAAAGAAGAACATTAGGCTCAATCGTATGCTAGCACGACTTCCTTGAACCTAATTGAATCTTATTCAAATCAATTGAACTGGGTTAATTCAATTGATGATATCCAGATCTAAACTCTTATTTGTATGATCCAGTTAGATTTAGTTTCATATGGTAATGGGATATGTCGTGATCTCCATCATCGACATCATCGAAACATCTTTCAATTGATCAGAAGTTTTTTGATTTAGATAACTTGTATGATCGATCATCCAAATCATTTTAATTGCTTCCAAAATTCATCAATGACACCTAGCAGCATATGGTGGCAATCCATCAGAACTGAAAGTGAATCTCTCAGTGCAGTTACCTATATGATTAAGTTTCTCTATCTTGAGCTCCGACCAGATTAGGATTGAGATGATCTCGTCAAACCCTAATATCCGTCATATGAATTAATCATTCGATTCAAGTCCAATATAAAAACCCTAATAGAAACTCTTTCTATTATTTCACTCTACCATGGCTATGGACTTATGGATTTGATTCTCATGATCATCATAGGGCTACTCATCATTTATCGAGGTAGATAGATTTTCTATTGGTGCAATCCAATTATTACAATGAACATGCTATAGCCAACAGACACCTTAAAATTTCAAATGGCTAGAAAATCGATTTATGGTGTAGTCAAATTATAACACCCTCAAGATGAACTATCGATGCACCTTAGGTTAAAGAATCAGACACACCACTACGGCTTCGAGCCAGTCATCGATGAGAAAGTAGACTTCCTCATGATTGCTCGAGTGGTCCCGCTTAGTGCCCTCATTCTCTAATAAGTATCTATACTCTCGCTTCGATATCTCTACATCATAGACTCAAGACTTATCTATCCTAAAGAAGTGATCGTACACCAACCTTTCGAATCAATCACCATCCTCATGATGATCCTACGGTCGGGAGCATTTTATAAGTTAATAATGAAAATTCATGTCTTAAATTTTCAACTCTTGAAAATATGAACTATTATTATCATTAACTCAAGGGATGTATCATAGACACTTTCAAATATACACTACGATAGAAAATAATTTATTTTATTATTTATAGTCAAAATTATAATTTTGCCCTTAGAAGTGTATTACAAGTATCAGCCAATCTGGCTTCTAGGGCATACATATCAAACACCCTGATGCTCTCTACTAAGATACCTTCCTCGACTGTTGCATTGTCGAGCCTCTCTCAGCCCTGCATCTTCAGAGAAGCGCTACTACAGTACTTTAGTACTCCTTGGTCTACATATAATCGTCATACATTCCAACTTTTCCACCAAGATCGATCAGTAAATCATGCACCAAATCCTTCCATCCTGAGAAAATCCCTTTTCGTTAATCCTCTCAACCTCCACCTTCAATCCACAGCTTTTGGTTGGCCAAACCATAGCAACAACAAGGTAGATTTGAGACATACCATGAAATCCTTATGCAGATTTTTGATTTCACCTTGTATGACTTCTCATTCCCTTCCATGCATAATCAGGCTCTGATACCAAATGTAAGCACACTAACTGGCATCACCTCTTCCTGATATCAATTGATGTTCCATGATATCGCTCGAACACCAATCATTCTTGGCATCACAAGCCCCGATACCATGTTGCGGAAGCCCCTGATCTTTAGCACGAACCTGAAGGAACCTATGATGTTCTCTATGGGCTGCAAACCACCAGTCCTCCATCTAAATCTGTGATGGAGCACCTCCCTCCTAGGGCTTGAGGGAGACGTCTCCCCTTTCTAGGCCTTCTTCAAGAATCCTAGGTCGGCAACTCTAGAGAGAAGAGAAGAAGAGAGTTGAGGAAGAAAAGGTCTGTATTGATTCCAACCTTGAAAATCCTAATACAACCTATGTATATACACATAGCCATTAGGCCCGACCAAAAACTCTCCTGGCTAATCCAATACATGAAAGCACTCACTGAGCCCATGTACACCCATGTCTCCCATGCTCTCATCCTCTGGATCTAGACCCGATCCATACATGAGTTAGCTCTCTTAAGACCTCTCAAATTAAGCCTTAAGATCCCTAGGATCAACCCAGACCCTCGCATAACTCTGCCCGCACATTAAGCTGGCTCAGTCTTAGCACTGAGTCGGCTAAGTTCTACTAGGTCGATTCAGTCTGAAACTGAGTCGATATAGTTTTGTGCCGTGCCAGCAATCCCAAACACGCAACTCTCTACTTTGCCTATGCACTGAGACTTAGCCGACCTAGTTTTGGATTGAGCCGACTAACATGCAGAAAATCTTCTTTCTACAGTCTTGATTTTTTGGCTTTAGTTTCTTGCTTCATCTTGAATTCCAGATCTTCGAAGTACCAACCAAGCCCCTGAAATCTCCAGAGCCAACACTATGACTCCTCCTGTGGCCTCCCAAGGCTTGGGAGTATCACAAATCCTCACACCCATGTCACCATGGACCAATTCAACTTACTCCTTCAGCAGGTCCACTCTCTGACGACCATTATCCAAGAGGTCCAAATGATGATTGTGTCTTCCTCAATGGCACCATAGCCAAATTTGGCTGCTCCTGCTCCACCCTCAATGGTGCAACCGATGCCTCCGATGGTCCCCCTCGCATCATGAGTGGTGGCACGGATCCAGCCATCGGCATCCTTTTGGTAAGTCACACCCACACTGTCACCTCCACAAAGTCTCGGGCAGGGGTGACCCCGTTCAAGATCTCATAGCCCACAATCAAGGCATGGTTCTACTCCCGACTATCGTTCTCCCCAGTAGTTCGAGGCCCGTACCGACCAGGACTTGATGATTAAAAGAAAGCTTTAGGAGTTTGACAAGAAACTTGAAGCTTTGAATAAGACCTCCTTTTCTTGACCTTTTGACAGTCTTAGTAGCGAGCCTCCATTCAATGAGAGGATCCTATGAGAATTGCCACCCTCTGGATTCATGCTGCCTCAGCTCGAGACCTACGATGGGACTACTGATCCCGTCGATCACATTAAAACTTTCAAGACAGCTTTGCTCTTTCAAGGAGCATCGGATGCTACTCTCTATCGGGCATTCCCCGCCTCTCTCAAGGGGGCACCCCGGCAATGGTACTCAAATCTGAAGCCTAGCTGGATTCATTCTTTTGATGAGCTGAGCCGATCTCTAGTGGTGCATTTTGTCAGCAACCGTAGGTAGTAGAAGCAATCCGACTATGTATACACCATTCATCAGAGGGATGGTGAGTCGATCCGCAGCTATCTGAGCCATTTCAACATGGCTATCCTGGAAGTCTGTGATCTTGATGAGTCGATCGCGATGTCCATTTTTATAGCTGAATTACAGAGAAATGACCTAAAAAGGTCGTTAGTGAAGTCTTATCCAAAGGATTTTAATGATATATTGGAGAAAGCGAGGAAGTATACCAATGTCGAAGAAGCCTTTGCCGAAGTCTCTCCTATCAATGGTGATCAGATGGGGTCGAATAAGGAGCGCCTTCCCTCAAAAAGAGATTCCTACCATCGGCACTCCCATTCTCCACCTAGGAAGAATAAAGGTGGAAGCTCTTTTCAGAACCGTCGATCTCTTAGCCCACCAAGGTGTGATCGACAACGGTCTCCTCCGAGGCATTTCAACAACTATATGCCTTTGAATGGCACCCAGAGAGAAGTTTTAATGTAGATCCAAGACCAACTACCCTAACCTCCGAAGATGTGGATCGGTTTGGAATGCTGAGATACTATGAGGTACTGCTTCAATCATCATGACCACAATCATGACACCAAAGACTGCCGCCTCCTTCATAATGCCATTGAAAGGTTAATTCAGCAAGAAAGGCTCGAATGCTTCGTTTGTGGAAGAACCCTACCGTGATGGCCCCAATCGAGGGATCGCCAGCCACCTCCTCAACTACAGTGACAAATGCCAATGCCCATGCAGGAGGAAAGAGACCCAGCGATAGCGGAGGAGCAACCTCTTCATGGAGAAATCCATATGATTATCAAGGGATCATCTGAAATGGCAGCATTAAAGAAGCCTAAATATGACAATGGGCTTGAACAACAAATAACTTTCATTGAGCAGGACGTAGAGGGTGTACACAATGATGCTGTGGTTGTTTTCTTTAATATTTCTGATTTCAATGTACACCGCATACTTGTCGATAATGAAAGCTCAGTCGATATTTTATACTTTTTTGCCTTTTCCTCCTGAGACTCTCTTCTAATCAGTTAATTCCATTTGATGTGCCGATCCAAGGATTTTTCAGTAGTACCATAACATCGAAGGAATGATCAATCTACCTATAACATGGGCACTCCGCCTCAGCAAGTGACCATACAAGTGGACTTTCTTATCATCAAACTTTCATCTGCCTATAATGCTATCCTCGAAAGACCAAGTTTGTGAAAACTAAGGGCTATCGTATTTAGCTATCATCTCCTGATCAAATTTTCAACAGCTCATGGCGTGGGAAAGATTCGGGGCAACCAGACCATCGCTCGATAGTGCTTCACCACTAAGCTCCAAACAGAGGACCCTATGGGAAACTAACCAAAGTTTCCAATAGGACTGGATGCATAAGATGACCTCATAAAAAATTGAGTCCAACCATCTGATGACCTTCAGGATATACCACTGGAGAAGGAGAATCCCTAGCGGACTATGAAAATTGGATCTTGCCTTGATCAGGTAACAAAACATCAATTGATCGATCTTTTGCAGGCAAATATGGACCTTTTTGCTTGGTCAGCTACTGATATGCCGAGGATTGACCCATCGATGATAGCTCATTATCTGAAGGTGGACCCGACCTATCATCCAGTAAAGAAGAAGAAGCGAAGCTTCATCCCTGAACGCCAAAAGGCAATTGCCGAGGAGGTGGACAAATTGATGAAGGCCAATTTCATCCGAAAAGCTATGTACCCAGACTAATTGGTGAATACTGTTCTAGTAAAGAAAGCAAACAGAACGTGGTGTATGTGCATCGACTTCACCAACCTAAATAAAGTCTATCCTAAAGATAGCTATCCATTATCGTGAATTGACCAACTGATCGATGCCACTTCTGGGCATGAACTCCTCAGCTTCATGGACACCTTCGATTACAATCAAATCTGGATGGCCCCGAAAGATGAGGAGAAAATGGTCTTTATTACTGACCATGGGCTCTACTGTTACATGATGATGCCTTTCGGACTCAAAAATGCAGGAGCCACATATCAAAGGCTGATCAATAAGATCTTCAAAGATTAGATTGGCAAGAACATGGAGGCTTATGTCAATGATATACTGGTGAAAAGATGATCAATACCCGATCACGTGCATGACCTCCATGAAACATTCGACACACTTCAACGATACTAAATGAAATTGAATCCCACGAAGTGTGCTTTTGAAGTCACTACTGGTAAGTTTCTCGATTTCATGATTTCTCATAGAGGAATCGAAGTAAATTCAGAGAAGATTAAGGTGGTCCTAGAAATGTCACCCTCAAAGACTATAAAAGAGGTACAAAGCTTAACTGAAAAAATTGTCTCTCTTAACCATTTTGTTTCCAGATCAAAGGTGCCTTCCATTCTTTCAAACACTCATGATCGATGGATTTTCAATGGACCCTAGAGTGCCAGGAGGCCTTTGAGGAGCTGAAAAGATATATCAGTTCCTCGCCTCTACTCACCAAATCTTTGTCGAGTGAGGAGCTTTATCTCTACCTTGATGTATCGACCATGGCAATCAGCACGATCCTTGTCCAGGAAAAGGGACGAGTCCAGAAGCATATATACTACATCAGCAAGGTCCTCCACGATGTGGAGATCCGATACGCAAAGTTAGAAAAGATGATTTTCATGCTGATTGTTGCTGCAAGAAAACTCCGATCGTATTTTCAAGCTCATACCATGATAGTGCTCATGGACTAGCCTTTGAAGTCGGTACTGCATCAACTAAATTCTTTCGAATGGATAGAAAAGTAGGCTTTGAAACTCTCAGAGTTGGATATTCACTACTGACCGAGACCATCCATTAAGGCCCAAATTTTGGTCGACTTTATCCTCGAATGTACAATACTGGATGGAAAGCCCACAGAAGAAAACCTGATGACTAGACTTGAAGTCCCTGCAAGCTCACAAAGCAATGAAGATTTGAAGTCGAATCGGGGAGATCCGGGGGAACATGGATCTTGCACATTAACGGCTTCTCGAACTCAACAAGATCAAGAGTTGAAATTATCCTTTCCAGTCTAGATAGGGACGTGGCAGCATACGCCATCCACTTTGAATTTTTGCCTATCAATAACGAGGTAGAATATGAAGCCCTGATCGCAGGATTGAAAATTGCTCAGCAAATCGGAGCCCAATGCCTGAAAGTGTACAGCGATTTTCAGCTTGTGGTAGGAAAAATAAAGGAAAAATATGAAGCTCGAGAGAAAAACATGAGAAAATACCTCTAAAAGGTAAAAGATTTAACCTCATGCTTTAAATATTTTGACATCCAATAGATCCCCCGGATGCAAAATGTTAAGGTGGATGCTTTATCAAAGCTTGCATCTTTGCTACCTATCGATCTAGGGAGAGTAACCTACTTCGAAGTTCTAAAAGCTTCGAGTTTAGAAGAGCCCCACACAATTCAATAAATCAATGAAGAGCCCAGTTGGATGGATCCCATCATAAAATACTTGAACACAGAAGAAATACTGCCAGACCAAAAAGAAGCTCGAAAGGTCAGGAATCAAGCAGCTAGGTGAAGAAAAAATCCTGATTTTCTGGGATCAGATTCGTTCAGATCTGATTGGATCGAGAGGCATATTTCAAAAATTTTTTCTTAGATCCTAATTAGATCTGACATTTTCTAGATCTAATTTTATGATTTGATAAATAAAAGAATTAAATTTAATTAAATTTAAATTAATTTTATCTTGATTTTGGGTAATCTAATTACTCATTGATGATCTGCTGATTGCCTGAGGTTCTGGATCTAGCCACGTAAGCGCCTGGCCTCTACTGATATCCACTCGGGCTGGATCTAGAGATCTTCTTCTTCTCATTCTTTTCTCCAAAAATTAGATCTGGATCTGATTTGGAGGATCTTCAAAACTTCTTCTGAAGATCACCTATCATCTCTACAGTAGTGCTGCCTTCTTTCTTTTTCATTAGCCTTTTCTTGTCTGACTCGTACTAATCTGAAGCCTAACTATCTTAGGCATGGAGAGGAGAAAAAGGATCAGAAAGGTGGCATGGAGGAGAGAGAGGAGCAGCCTTGGGGTGTGGGCTAGGAGAGAAGTCCATAAAAAGTTGGTGCAAATAGGTCTTTATATAGATCCTGTTGCGCCATATAATCCCGGCCAATCACGTTGCTTCGTTTAATCAGATCTAAATCTGATTGGTGGGATGACATCACCTGATCCAATCAGATGAGAGATCCATAGATTCATCCTAAGGTGGCACCTAAGACTGGTCAAAGTCTAAAGGTGTGGGTTACCTAGTTTAAATCCAAGAAGCAACCTGGAGTCCCATCCATATGGGACTCCAGGCATCCCTATCCATAGGTGCATGCCATCGTAGGCATGCACCCCTTCCTTTCCAATTTTTAGGGAGGGGACAAGCTCCTATCTACTCTCCAATAAGTACATGACACATGGGTAGATGTCTAAGGATCAAAGGTCAACGTTTGACCAAAGTCAAAGGATAAGAATTAGTAGGTGACAAAAAATGATAGGTATTGTCTTAAATTTATCTCATTAATTAAGACAATCCTTTTCTGATCTAGATAAGCTCTAGTCAGATTAGATAAAAATGCCTGAGTGAGCACAAATTCATTTGGCTCAGTCGAGACAACTTTTAATGATAGAAAAAGGAGAATGTTAGGTTCAATCATGTGCTAGCACGATTTCCTTGAACCTAATTGAATCTAATTTAAATCAATTGAACTAGGTTAATCCAATTGATGATATCCAGATCCAAACCCTTATTTGTATAATCCAATTAGGTTCAGTTCTGTATGGTAATGGAATATGTAGTGATCTCCATCATCAACATCATCGAAATTTCTTTCGATATATCAGAACTCTTCTGATTCAAACAACTTAGAATGATCGATCATCTAAATCATTCTAATTGCTCCCAAAATTCACCAATGACACCTAGCAGTATATGGTGGCAATCCATCAAAACTGAAGATGAACATCTCGGTGGAGCTACTTATGTGATTAAGTTCTTCTATCTTGAGCTCCGATCAGATTAGGGTTAAGGTGAACTCGTCAAACCCTAATTTCTATCATATGATTTAATCATTCGATTCAAGTTCGATGTGAAAATCTTAATAGAAACTCTTTCTATTATTTCACTCTCTACCATGGCCATGGGCTTATGGACTTGATTCTCATGATCATCATAGGGCTGCTCCTCACCCACCGAGGTAGATAGATTCCATCTTGGTGCAATCCAATTCCTACAATGAACATGCTATAGCCAACATACACCTCAGGATTTTGAATGGCTAGGAGATCGAGTCAAGGTATAGTTAAACTATAACACCCTCAAGGTGAACTGCCGATGCACCTCAGGTCAAAGTGAAGGGAAATCCTGATTTTCCGGTCCAGGTTCGTCCAGATCTGATTAGATCAAGAGATATATTTCAAAATTTTTTCTCTTGATCTCAATCAGATCTTGATATGTTTCAGATCTGATTCTTATTATTTTAATAAATAAAATAAAATAAGATAAATTAAATCAAATTTAATTTACCTGATTTGGGTAATCCTATTACCCTGTAGATGATCCTGATTGTAGCGGAAGGTTCTGGATCTTAGCCACGCAAGCGCCTGGCCTCTACCGGTATCCACTCGGGTTGGATCTGGAGAACCTCTTCTTCTCTATCACACCTCCAAAAATCAGATCTGGATCTGATCTGGAGGATCTTCAAAACTCTTTTGAAGATCTGCAGTCGTCCTTTTGCAGCAGCGCAGCCTTCTTGCTTTTGATCGCCTTTCCTTGATCTGAATCGCACCAAACTAAGTCCAAAACACTTTTGGACGTGGAGAGCAAGGGGAGAAGAGAGTATGGCATGGAGAAGGAGGGGAGAGGCAGCCTTGGACGTGGGAAATCTCTTTCAATAAGACTTTGACTTAGGAATTAGGGTTGGGCGCAGGGTCTTATTTATAGACTAAGCTTGTGATCCAACTCCTCTTCCTCTCAACCAATCACAACCCTTTGTGAAATCAGATCTAAATCTGATTGGTTGAAAAAGAGACCCCTGGATTCCTCCTTAGAGGGCGCCTAAGACCAGTCAAACTGGATTCTTAGTAGAACTCTAATTGGAATCCTAAAGGGAGGTGGAGTCCTTGTCCAACAAGGACTCCTAGGCGCCTCCTACTTGGGCTCACGCCACCCTTGGCGTGCGCCCTTCTCCTTGCCAGGTTCTGGCAGGGGGACAAGGCCCCCACCAGCTCTCCAATAGGTGCATGACATGTGGTCAAAAGTCAAAGGGTCAATGGTCAACGTTTGACCAGTCAAAGGTAGACTTTTGACCAAAGTCAAAGAACAAGAAATGGCAGGTGACCAAAAATGGCAGGTAATGTCTTACAAATAAGACAACCTATTCTGACTTGGACAACCTCCAGTCAGACCATATGAAGGCCTCTGATTGAGCACAAACTCCTTTGGCTCAGTCAGGACAACTTATTTATGATAGTAAAAGAAGAACGTTAGGTTCAATCGAGTGCTAGCACGATTTCCTTGAACCTAATTGAATCTCATTCAGATCAATTGAACTAGATCAGTTCAATTGATGATCACCAGATTCAAACCCTTGTTTGTGTGACCCAGTTAGGTTCAGTTCTGTATGGTAATGGGATATGTCATGATCTCTATCATAGACATCATCGAAACTCCTTTCGATGGATCAGAACTCTTCTGATTCGAACAGCTAGAATGATCGATCATCTAAATCATTCTAATTGCTCCCAAAATCCACCAGTGACACCTAGCAGTATATGGTGGCAACCCATCAGAGCTGAATGCGAACCTCTTGGTGCAGCTACCTGTGTGATTCAGTTCTTCTATCTTGAGCCCCGATCAGATTAGGGTTAAGGTGAACTCGTCAAACCCTAGTCTCTGTCATATGATGTAATCATTCGATTCGAGTCCAATGTGAAAATCTAAATAGAAACTCTTTCTATTATTTCACTCTGCCATGGCCATGGGCTTCTGGACTTGATTCTCATGATCATCATAGGGCTACTCCTCTACCACCGAGGTAGATAGATCCCATCTTGATGCAATCCAGTTCCTACAATGAACATGCTATAGCCAACATACACCTCAGGGTTCCATATGGCTAGGAGACCGAGTAATGGTGTAGTCAAACTATAACACCCTCAAGGTGAACTGCCGATGCATCTCAGGTCAAAGAACCAGACACACTACTGCAGCATCGAGTCAGTCATTGACGAGAAGGTAGACTCCCTAATGACTACTCGAGGTGGTCACGCTCAGTGCCCTCGTTCTCTAACGAGTACCTGTACTCTCGCTCCGGTGTCTCCACACCGTAGACTCAAGACTCATCTACTAAAGAGAAGCGATCGTACACCAACCTTCCGGATCAATCACCATCCTCGTGATGATCCTATGGTCGGGAGCATGTTTATGAGTTAATAATGATTATTCATGTCTTAAATTTTCAACTCTTGAAAATATGAATTATCATTACCATTAACTCAAAGGATGTATCACAGACACTAAATACACAGGTGTGATAGAAAATAACCCATTTTATTAATTATAGTCAAAATTATAATTTTGCCCCTAGAAGTGTATTACAAGTGTCAGCCAATTCTGGCTTCTAGGGCACATATATCTAACAATCTCCCACTTGTCCTAAAGCCAATTGGCTACAAGTCTAAGTCCCATCTTCTCAAGGTGGGCTTCGATCTTCTGCTGGCCCAACGGCTTTGTAAGTGGGTCTGCCACATTATCTGCGGAGTTGACTCTCTTGACCTCAACGTAACCTTTCTCAAGGTAATCGCGGATGAGGTGGTATCACCGTTTGCTTGGAACTCTTCCAGCACAAACAGTCTGCCAGATGTCGACTTTCGATCATCTATATCGGACATGAAGTCCGAGTCTGTGTATCCCTGGACTTGGAGTTCTCCGTTACCAAAGACCAACATCATATCCTTAGTTCTTCTCAAGTACTTAAGGATACATTTCACAGAAGTCCAGTGTTCTTCACCTGGATTTGACTGATATCTGCTTGTGACACTCACAGCATGGGCTATATCAGGTCGTGTACATAGCATGGCATACATGAGGCTCCCTATTGCAGAAGCATAAGGGATCTTGCTCATGCGTTCTATTTCCTCAGGTGTGCTGGGGCACATCTTCTTGGAAAGATGAATACCATGTCTGAAGGGTATTAATCCCCTCTTAGAGTTTTCCATACTAAACCTCTTTAGTACTTCCTCTATGTACATCTTCTGTGAAAGTCCTAGCATCCTATTCGGTCTATCCCTATAGACCTTAATTCCTAGAATAAAGGATGCTTCACCTAGGTCTTTCATGGAGAATTCCTTGGACAACCACATCTTGACTGATGTCAACATGGGAATATCATTCCCAATAAGGAGGATGTCATCCACGTACAATACGAGGAAGACAACAGCGCTCCCACTGACCCTTTTGAAAACACATGGTTCCTCTTCATTTTTGATGAAACCAAACTTTTTGATCACATCATTGAAACGAGTGTTCCAGCTCCGAGATGCTTGCTTAAGTCCATATATGGACCTTTGCAGCTTGCAAACCTTGTGATCAGTATCACTGGATGTGAAACCTAGCGGCTGTTCCATATAGATATCTTCCTCAAGATATCCATTTAGGAATGCCGTTTTCACGTCCATTTGCCATATTTCATAATCGAAATAGGCTGCAACAGCAAGCAATGTGCGGATGGATTTTAGCATAGCTACCGGGGAAAAGGTATCCTGATAGTCAATGCCTTCACGTTGACTATAACCTTTTGCCACCAGTCTAGCCTTGAATGTCTCCACATTCCCATCTGCACCAATCTTTCTCTTGAAGATCCATTTACACCCAATAGGTACTATACCTTCTGGTGGATCTACCAAGGTCCAGACTTGGTTTGAGTGCATCGAGTCGAATCTCTGACTTCATTGCCTCAAGCCATTTCTCGGAGTCGATATCTGATATCGCCTCGTTGTAGGTTTTGGGATCATCACCATGAGCACCATTACCTATGAGGAACATTTCCTCTACATCCTCTGAAATAATACCTAAGTATCTTTCAGGGGGACGGGAAACTCTTTCCGATCTACGAGGTGGAGGAGGTAGTGTTCTTATTGGCTCAACCTGATTTGGTTCCACTTGGTCCTTAGCTCTTTCTGCTTGTGAGACTTTCTCATCAAGCTTAATCTGCTTTCCAATGCCACTATCTTGAATAAACTATTTTTCAAGAAATATGGCATGTCGACTCACAATCACATTGTGGTCTTCTGGAATGTAGAAATAGTATCCTAATGACTCTTTAGGATATCCTATGAATCGAGCTCTAAAGGACCTAAACTCTAACTTGTCCGCTTGTTGTCTTTTGACATAAGCCGGACAACCCCAAATTCTGAGATGACTCAGACTTGGTTTCTTACCGTGCCATATCTCATACGGTGTGGTAGGAACGGTTTTAGAGGGAACCCTATTCAGTAAATAGATTGAAGTTAATAATGAATGTCCCCAAAGAAAATCTGGGAGGTCTGTGAAGCTCATCATGGATCGAACCATATCCAATAGAGTCCGATTTCTCCGTTCTGAAACCCCGTTGAGTTGAGGTGTTCCTGGTGGAGTCCATTGAGAGACTATGCCATTTTCCTTAAGATAGTCTAGGAATTCCCGGCTAAGGTATTCACCTCCTCGATCTGATCGAAGAACCTTAATGGGTTTTCCAGTTTGTTTTTCTACTTCATGTCTGAATTCTTTGAACTTTTCAAAAGCTTCAGACTTGTGTCTCATAAGATACACATACCCATACCTAGACAGATCATCGGTAAAGGTAATGAAGTAGACAAAATTGCCTCTAGCCGGCACATCGAATGGGCCGCACACATCAGTATGTACTAGGGCAAGGAGATCTGTGGCCCTCTCCCCATGTCCAACAAAAGGGAGTTTAGTCATTTTGCCTTGAAGACAAGATTCACAAGTTGGATATGACTCAAAAGTCAATGGACTCAATAGCCCATTTTTCTCCAATTTGTTAATCCTATCTTCTGCTATATGACCTAATCTCAGGTGCCATAGATATCTGTCGTTTGGACTATCCCTAGGTCGTTTGGCATTCACGTTTTGCTCGATAGTTAAAACAGGTACATCAATATGCAACTGATAAAGACCATTAATAAGGAAACCATTTGCAATTTTATTTCTTTCATAAAGAATGTTACAATGGTCCTTAAAGAAGGTGATCACATAACCTTCTTGTGCTAAGCATGAAACAGAAATCAAATTCCTGCTAGCTGCAGGCACATAATAACAGTCTTTTAAAACTAAGTCTAAACCAGATGGTAATCGCAGAGGGTATGTTCCCACGGCTACTGCAGCAACTCTTGCTCCATTACCGATGCGTAGGATCATGTCTCCATCCCTCAGCCTCCTGCTATCCTCAAGACCCTGCATAGAAGTGCACAGATGAGCACTAGAACCAGAGTCAAGCACCCAACTGGATGCAGAAGAAACCGTAAGGTTAGACTCAATAACGAGCATACCTCCAGAAGGACCTTCCTTCTTGTTCTTTAGGGTGGCCAGGTAAGTAGGGCAGTTCCGCTTCCAATGGCCGTCGCTGTTGCAATGGAAACACTTTCCTTTGCCATCGACCTTCTTCTTCGGTTCTGCCTTCTTCTTCTTTGATCCTTCTACCTTTTGCTTTTTCACAGACTTCTTTTTCTTTCCATAAGACTTTCTTTTGGAAGAAGTCCGTTCCATAGCAAGAACTGAGCCTTTAGAACCTTTCATAGAAAGCTCAGCGGTAACCAGCATATTCATCAACTCGGCCAAGGAATTCTTGAAGTTTATGCATGTGGTAATTCATGATGAATTGCCCATATGCATCAGTCAAGGATTGCAGAATAATATCATTCTGCAAGTCCAAGTCCAACTTCACACCGAGCTTCTCAAGCTCTTCCATGTCCTTGATCATTGTCAGACAGTGATCTTGGACTGACTGCCCATCACGCATCTTAGCCTTAAAAAGTCATTTCGTGACTTGATATTTGGCTGCGCGACTCTGTTCACCAAACATCTCCTGCAGGTGAGCCAACATTTGGCGAGCAGTCCCGATATCTTCATGTTGGCGCTGGAGCTCATCAGACATCGAGCCCAACATGTAGTATCTGGCCTTATTATCTTCGTCAATCCATTTTTCCAGAGACGCTCTCTGTTCAGTGGATGGACGAGCTGGTAAGGTGGGAGGGTCCTGGTCCAAAACATGTGTTAACTTCTCTGAACCCAAAACAATTTTGTAGTTCCTGAGCCAATCTTTATAATTGGGTCCAGTCAGTCTATGTGTGTCTAGGATACGTGCCAGTGGGTTGGACGCAGACATTTTTCCTGTAGAGAGTCAAAGATTCTAGTTAGATACTGTAATTTTGACTTGACCAATTTGTTTAGGGATTTTATTTTTAAACAAATTAGCTCCCACTATTTTCTCGGATCCCTACACTCCCTCTGTAGAGATGCGAAAATCTCCACGATTGATGATTTCTAGTGGGTGGTGCGGTCTCACCAACTGACTCATCACCTCACCTAACAGTTATTGGTGATGGGTTAGCCAATGAGTGAACAACTCTTGTTCAATGATTCTCTAATCATGGTGCACCCAAACTTGGTCTCTAATTCATGAATCTCACCGTATCCGAATATTGATCCACTCCTTAGTTAAGTCAGACCCACCATTTGCATAGACTGGGTTCCTAATTGGGTCTCTCACCGTATCCGGAATATTGAGCCCAACTCATCCTCCAGCCCATAGCATCCAATGCCTAATAGACATGGTTGCGTCTTCCCGGTGCAACTGAGCCACTGTATCCAGCCGAGAACAATCAACCCCGGGAAGGGCCCGCACGTCTACAATGGTGGAAGACCTCGGACTTAATCTTTTCTTAGGGAGAATTGATTCAGGTCTCATTAAACTAGACTTGGCTTAGTCATAACAATTATGACTAACCTAGTGGCATGGGTCAGCTCGGATTATTGACCACCTCAGATCAGAACTGTGTCAACAGATATGGCCAGGTAAGTGAGACCGGTGGAAGGAATATGCCGTTAACTCGCACAAGAACGCATTCAGGTCGAGTAGCTTCCAATTAAAAACCAGTCGGTCGTCTGTGCCAAACTTACCTTAGACACCAAATTGTTGAGTCAGAACCAATTGGGTTAGCCTACAATCCAGACTCTAACCTCTGAGCCTAATTAGGTCTTGCTTGATCGTGACTCGATCTTGACCCAGACTTAATCCTATTAGGCTGGTCAATTTAAGCATTGTTGATCCCATCTAACCAACTCTTGATTCGGTTTGATCAACCGCTTAGACCTAATTGAGCTACCCAAGCCCGAACCCAGTATTATGAATATGTCTTAGATCTGAAATTCTCAATTTTAGACCTAATTAATATTCCATAAACTTAATTCTTAATTAAGTTGGGTTCATAAACAAAATATGCACAATAAATCCTAGGGTTTCAGGATCTAGGGTTTTGCAGAAAGTAAGTTTTGGGTTTCTGATTAAGGACGAACACGCAGCACCCCTACACGTCATAAGAACACCCCATCGAATGGGAAGAGAGGGCCTTTAAACCCTTCTTCGTTCTTATGACCGGACGGCCAAGAGGAACGCCTTAATCAGGAACATGTAAATCTACAAAACAGTTATAGATCTATATCATATATCTCATATACAAATTTAGATCTAATCAAGGCATATTTTGCATACATCTCATGTATCATAATCATGCATGTTTTCAGATCTAAATTATCATATAATAATCTGAAAAATTAGATTTAAATTGATCTAATCAAAATAAATTCTAATCTAGACAATTATGTAGAACTATTCTACAACTAGTCTAGTCATGCATCTATCATATCTCATATGATATTTAAAATTAAATAATTTTTATTTGCTGTTTATCAGATGTTATTATAACACTTATAATATCAGAAAATAGTAAATAAGAAGATCTAAAATATGATTTAATCATATTAAATCAAAGACATGCAAAACTATTCTATAGAACTATTCTATTCTAGAACTAGTCATGCATATCTTCATGTTCTTAGATCCAAATCATTTAATTTTAATTTTTCTTGATTTCAGATCTGATCACATCTCATGTGACATCTGAAATCACATTATTTTTAATTAAAATAAAATTAAAATCAGATCTAAACAATTTTAGAACCATGGCTCTGATACCAGTTGAAGGGAAATCCTGATTTCCCGGTCCAGGTTCGTCCAGATCTGATTAGATCAAGAGATATATTTCAAAATTTTTTTCTCTTGATCTCAATCAGATCTTGATATGTTTCAGATCTGATTCTTATTATTTTAACAAATAAAATAAAATAAGATAAATTAAATCAAATTTAATTTACCTGATTTGGGTAATCCTATTACCCTGTAGATGATCCTGATTGCAGCGGAAGGTTCTGGATCTTAGCCACGCAAGCGCCTGGCCTCTACCGGTATCCACTCGGGTTGGATCTGGAGAACCTCTTCTTCTCTATCACACCTCCAAAAATCAGATCTGGATCTGATCTGGAGGATCTTCAAAACTCTTTTGAAGATCTGCAGTCGTCCTTTTGCAGCAGCGCAGCCTTCTTGCTTTTGATCGCCTTTCCTTGATCTGAATCGCACCAAACTAAGTCCAAAACACTTTTGGACGTGGAGAGCAAGGGGAGAAGAGAGTATGGCGTGGAGAAGGAGGGGAGAGGCAGCCTTGGACGTGGGAAATCTCTTTCAATAAGACTTTGACTTGGAATTAGGGTTGGGCGCAGGGTCTTATTTATAGACTAAGCGTGATCCAACTCTTCTTCCTCTCAACCAATCACAACCCTTTGTGAAATCAGATCTAAATCTGATTGGTTGAAAAAGAGACCCCTGGATTCCTCCTTAGAGGGCGCCTAAGACCAGTCAAACTGGATTCTTAGTAGAACTCTAATTGGAATCCTAAAGGGAGGTGGAGTCCTTGTCCAACAAGGACTCCTAGGCGCCTCCTACTTGGGCTCACGCCACCCTTGGCGTGCGCCCTTCTCCTTGCCAGGTTCTGGCAGGGGGACAAGCCCCCACCAGCTCTCCAATAGGTGCATGACATGTGGTCAAAAGTCAAAGGGTGAATGGTCAACGTTTGACCAGTCAAAGGTAGACTTTTGACCAAAGTCAAAGAACAAGAAATGGCAGGTGACCAAAAATGGCAGGTAATGTCTTACAAATAAGACAACCTATTCTGACTTGGACAACCTCTAGTCAGACCATATGAAGGCCTCTGATTGAGCACAAACTCCTTTGGCTCAGTCAGGACAACTTATTTATGATAGTAAAAGAAGAACGTTAGGTTCAATCGAGTGCTAGCACGATTTCCTTGAACCTAATTGAATCTCATTCAGATCAATTGAACTAGATCAGTTCAATTGATGATCACCAGATTCAAACCCTTGTTTGTGTGACCCAGTTAGGTTCAGTTCTGTATGGTAATGGGATATGTCATGATCTCTATCATAGACATCATCGAAACTCCTTTCGATGGATCAGAACTCTTCTGATTCGAACAGCTAGAATGATCGATCATCTAAATCATTCTAATTGCTCCCAAAATCCACCAGTGACACCTAGCAGTATATGGTGGCAACCCATCAGAGCTGAATGCGAACCTCTTGGTGCAGCTACCTGTGTGATTCAGTTCTTCTATCTTGAGCCCCGATCAGATTAGGGTTAAGGTGAACTCGTCAAACCCTAGTCTCTGTCATATGATGTAATCATTCGATTCGAGTCCAATGTGAAAATCTAAATAGAAACTCTTTCTATTATTTCACTCTGCCATGGCCATGGGCTTCAGGACTTGATTCTCATGATCATCATAGGGCTACTCCTCTACCACCGAGGTAGATAGATCCCATCTTGATGCAATCCAGTTCCTACAATGAACATGTCACAGCCAACATACACCTCAGGGTTCCATATGGCTAGGAGACCGAGTAATGGTGTAGTCAAACTATAACACCCTCAAGGTGAACTGCCGATGCATCTCAGGTCAAAGAACCAGACACACTACTGCAGCATCGAGTCAGTCATTGACGAGAAGGTAGACTCCCTAATGACTACTCGAGGTGGTCACGCTCAGTGCCCTCGTTCTCTAACGAGTACCTGTACTCTCGCTCCGGTGTCTCCACACCGTAGACTCAAGACTCATCTACTAAAGAGAAGCGATCGTACACCAACCTTCCGGATCAATCACCATCCTCGTGATGATCCTATGGTCGGGAGCTGTTTATGAGTTAATAATGATTATTCATGTCTTAAATTTTCAACTCTTGAAAATATGAATTATCATTACCATTAACTCAAAGGATGTATCACAGACACTAAATACACATGTGTGATAGAAAATAATCCATTTCATTAATTATAGTCAAAATTACAATTTTGCCCCTAGAAGTGTATTACAAGTGTCAGCCAATTCTGGCTTCTAGGGCACATATATCTAACACAAAGAACCAGACACACCACTGCAGCTTTGAGTCAGTCATCGATGAGAAGATAGACTTTCTTATGACTACTCGAGGTGGTCATGCTCAGTGCCCTCATTCTCTAATAAGTACCTGTACTCTCGCTTTGGTGTCTCTACACTATAGACTCAAGACTCATCTACTATAAAGAAGCGATTATGTACTAACCTTCTGGATCAATCATCATCCTCATGATGATCCTACGGTTAGAAGCATTTTATGAGTTAATAATGAAAATTCTTATATTAAATTTTTAACTCTTGAAAATAAGAATTATCATTGCCATTAACTCAAAGGATGAATCACATATACTAAATACATATATGTGATAGAAAATAACTCATTTTATTATTTATAGTCAAAATTATAATTTTGCCTCTAGAAGTGTACTACAAGTGTCAGTCAATTTTGGCTTCTAGAGCACACATATCTAACAAACTCCCATTTGACCTAAAGTCAATTGGCTACAAATCTAAGCTCCATCTTCTCAAGGTGGGCTTCGATCTTCTGCTGGCCCAACAGCTTTATAAGCGGGTCTGCCGCATTATCTGCAGAATCGACTCTCATGACCACGACGTAACCCTTCTTGAGATAATCGTGGATGAGATGGTATCGCCGCTCGATGTGCTTGAATTTTTTATGAGACCTCGACTCCTTAGCAAGGGCTATGGCACCATTATTGTCATAGTACAGAGGAATGGCATCGGATGGCATCACTCCGATCTCTACGGCAAACTTCTTGTACCAGAATACCTCCTTTGCAGCTTCTGATGTAGCGATATATTTTGCTTCCATGCTAGAATCTGCTATCACTGTCTGCTTGGAACTTTTTCAACTGATAGCTCTACCATTGCACAAAAATAGATTTTCAGATGTCGACTTTCGATCATCTACATCGGATATAAAATCCGAGTCTGTATATCCCTAGACTTGGAGTTCTCCATTACCAAAGACTAATAACATATCCTTATTTCTTCTCAAGTACTTAAGGATACATTTCATAGAAGTCTAGTGTTCTTCACTTAGATTCGATTAATATCTGCTCGTGACACTCACGGCATGGGCTATATCAGGTCGTGTACATAACATGGCATACATGAGCCTCCCTATTGCTGAAGCATAAGGGATCTTGCTCATGCATTCTATTTCCTCAGGTGTGCTAGGGCACATCTTCTTGGAAAGATAAATGCCATGCCTGAAGGGTACTAAACCCCTCTTAAAGTTTTCCATACTAAACCTCTTTAGTACTTCCAATATGTACATCTTCTGTGAAAGTCCTAGCATCCTATTTGGTTTATCTCTATAGACCTTAATTCTCAGAATAAAGGATGCTTCTCCTAGGTCTTTCATGGAGAATTCTTTAGATAATCATATTTTAACTGTGGTCAACATGGGAATATCATTTTCAATAAGGAGGATGTCATCCACGTACAATACAAGGAAGACAACAGCGCTCCCACTGACCTTTTTGAAGACACATGGCTCTTCCTCATTTTTGATGAAACCAAACATTTTGATCACATCATTAAAATGAGTATTCCAGCTCCGAGATGCTTACTTAAGTCCATATATGGACCTTTGCAGCTTGTATACCTTATGATCATCATCACTGGATGTGAAACCTAGTGGCTATTTCATATAGATATCTTCCTCAAGATATCCATTTAAGAATATCATTTTCACATCCATTTTTCATATTTCATAATCGAAATAGGCTGCAACAGCAAATAATGTGTGGATGGATTTTAGCATAGCTACTGGTGAAAAGGTATCCTGATGGTCAATGCCTTCATATTGACTATAACCTTTTGCCACTAATCTAGCCTTGAATATCTTCACATTTCCATCTACACCAATCTTTCTCTTGTAGATCCATTTACACCCAATAGGTACTATATCTTCTAGAGGGTCTACCTAGGTCCAGACTTGGTTTGAGTGCATCGAGTCAATTTCTGACTTCATTATCTCTGACCATTTTCTGGAGTCGATATCTGATATTACCTCATTATAGATTTCGGGATCATCACCATGAACCCCATTACCTATGAGGAATATTTTCTCTACATCCTCTGAAATAGTACCTAAGTACCTCTTAGGGGGATGGAAAATCCTTTCCAATCTACGATGTGGAGGAGGTAGTGCATTGATTGGCTTAACCAGATTTGGTTTCATTTGGTCCTTAGCTCGTTGCTCTTGTGAGACTTTCTCTTCGAGCTTAATCTGCTTTCCAATGCCGCCATCTTGAAAAAACTATTTTTCAAGAAAAATGGCATATCGACTCACAATCATATTATGAACTTCTGGAATGTAGAAATAATATCCTAATGACTCTTTAGGATATCCTATGAATCGAGCTCTAAAGGACCTAAAATCTAACTTATCCACTGGTTGTCTTTTGACATGAGCCGGACAACCCCAAATTCTGAGATGACTCAAATTTGGTTTCTTACCATGCCATATCTCATACGGTGTGGTAGGAACGGTTTTAGAAGAAACTCTATTTAGTAAATATATTGCAGTTAACAAATAGTATCCCCAAAGAAAATTAGGATCTATGTAGCTCATCATGGATCGGACCATATCTAATAGGGTTCGATTCCGCCATTCTGAAATTTCGTTGAGTTGAGGTATTTTTGATGGAGTCCATTGAGAGACTATGCCATTTTTCTTGAGATAGTCCAGGAATTTCCGACTAAGGTATTCACCTCCTTGATCTGATCGAAGAATCTTTATGGGTTTTCCAGTTTGCTTTTCTACTTCATGTCCGAACTCCTTAAACTTTTCAAAGGCTTCAGGCTTGTGTTTCATAAGATATACATACCCATACCTAGATGAATCATTGGTAAAGGTTATGAAGTAGACTAAGTTGCCTCTAGTCGACATATCAAATGAGCCGCATACATCTATATGTACTAGGGCAAGAAGATCCATGGCCCTTTCCCCATGTCTTACAAAAGGGAGCTTAGTCATTTTGCCATGAAAATAGGATTCATAAATTGGATATGACTCAGAAGTCAATGGACTCAATAGCCTAATTTTCTCCAATTTATTAACCCTATCTTCTGCTATATGACCTAATCTTATGTGCCATAGCTACCTATCGTTAGGACCATCCCTAGGACGTTTTGATTTTATGGCATTCACATTTTGCTCAAAATTAAAAATAGATACATCAACATGTAACTGATAAAGACCATTAATAAGGAAACCACTTGCAATTTTATTTCTTTTATAAAGAATGTTATAATGGTCCTTAAGAAAACTAATTACATAGCCTTCTAATGCAAGGCAAGAAACAGAAATCAAATTTCTGCTTGCTGTAGGCACATAATAACAGTCTTTTAATACTAAGTCTAAACCAGATGGTAGTCAAAGAGGGTATGTTCCTACGACCACGGCAGTAACTCTTACTCCATTTTCGATGCGCAGGATCATCTCACCATTCTTCAACCTCTTGCTATCCTCAAGATCCTGCATAGAAGTGCATAAGTGAGCACTAGAACTAGAGTCAAGCACCCAACTAGATGCAGAAGAAACCGTAAGGTTAGACTCAATAACGAGCATGCATCCAGAAGGACCTACCTCCTTCTTCTTTAGGATGGTTAGGTGAGTAGGGCTGTTTTGCTTCCAATGGCCGTCATTGTTGCAATGAAAATACTTTTTTTTGCCAGTGGCCTTCTTCTTTAGCTCTGCCTTTTTCTTCTTTCCTCCTTTCACCTTCTGCTTTTTCACAGACTTTTTCTTCTTTTCAAAAAACTTTCTTTTGGAAGAAATCCATTCCATAGCAAGTACTGAGCCTTTAGAACCTTTCATGGAAAGCTCAGCGTTAACCAGCATGTTCATAAGTTCGGCCAAGGAATTTTAAAATTTATGCATATGGTAGTTCATGATAAACTGCCCATATGCATCAGTCAAGGATTGCAGGATTATATCATTCTGCAGATCCAAGTCCAACCTCACTCCGAGCTTCTCAAGCTTTTCCATATCCTTGATCATCATCAGATAATGATCTTGGACTGACTGCCCATTATGCATTTTAGTCTTGAATAGTCATTTAGTGACTTGATACTTGACTATGTGACTTTGTTCCCCAAATATCTCCTGTAGGTGAGCCAACATTTGGCGAGCAGTCCTGATATCTTCATGTTGGTGCTGAAGTTCATCAGACATCGAGCCCAACATATAGTATCTGGCCTTGTTATCATCCTTTGTCTACTTATCTAGAGACGCTCTCTACTTAGCGGATGGACGAGCTGGTAAGGTGGGAGGATCCTGGTCCAATACATGAGTTAACTTCTCAAAATTCAAAATGATTTTAAAGTTTCGAAGCCAATCCTTGTAATTTAGTTCGGTCAGTCTATGGGTGTCTAGGATTCATGCTAGTGGGTTGGATGCAGACATTTTTTTATAGAGAGTCAAAGTTTCTAGCTAGATACTGTAATTAAGACTTAACCAATTCATTTAAGAGTTTTATTTTTAAATAAATTAGCTTCCACTATTTTCTTGGATCCCTACACTCCCTCTGTAGAGATGCAAAAATCTCCATGATTACTGATTTTTAGTAGGTGGTGCAATCCCACCGACTGACTCATCACCTCACCTAACAGTTATTGATGATGGATTAGCCAATGAGTAAACAACTTTTGTTCAATGATTCTCTAATCATGATGCATTCAATCTTGGTCTCTAATTCATGAATCTCACTATGTTCGGAATATTGATCTACTCCTTAGTTAAGTCAGACCCACTATTTGTACAGATTGAATTCCTAATTGAGTCTCTCACCGTATCCAGAATATTGAGCCCAATTCATCCTCCAGCCTATAGCATCCAATGCCTAATAGACATGATTGCATCTTCTCGGTGCAACTGAGCCACTGTAACCAATCGAGAACAATCAACCTTGGGAAGAGCGCGCACATCTACAATGGTGGAAGACCATAGACTTAATCTTTTCTTAGGGAGATTTGATTTAGATCTCATTAAACTAGACTTGACATAGTCATAACCATTATGACTAACCTAGTAGCATGGGTTAGCTTGGATTATTGGCCACCTCAGATTAGAACTAAGTCAACAAATATGGTCAGGTAAGTGAGATCGGTGAAAGAAATATACCATTAACTCGATAAGAACGCATTCGAGTTGAGTAGCTTCCAATTAAAAATCAGTCGATCGTATTTGCCAAACTTATCTTAGACACTAAATTATTGAACCAGAATCAATCGGGTTAGCCTACAATCCAAACTCGAACCGCTGAGCCTAATTAGGTCTTAGCTTGATCGATCACTCACGTAACTCAATCTAACCCAGACTTAATACTATTAGCCTGGTCAATTTAAACATTGTTGATCCCCTCTAACCAACTCTTGATTCAGTTTGATCAACTGCTAGACCTAATTGAGCTATCCAAGTCCGAACCCAATTTTATGAACATATCTTAGATCTAAAAATTCTTAATTTTAGACCTAATATGTTTCATATTCTTAATTCTTAATTAAGTTTAGGGTTCAAAAATAAAACATGCAAATAAGATCCTAGGATTTCAGGATCTAGGATTTTACAGAAAATAAGTTTTCAATTTTTGATTAAGAATGAATGCGCAGCATCCCTACACATCATAAGAACACCCCATCGAATGGGAGGAGAGGGTCTTTAAGTCCTACTTTGTTTTTATGATCGGACGGCCAAGGGGAACGCCTTAATCAGAAATACAACTAATCTACAAAAAAACTAATTAGATCTAAGCATATATCACATATAAGAAAATTGATCTGATTAAAATATGTTTTGCATACATCTCATGTATCATGCATGCATGTTTTTTAGATCTAAATTATCTCATAATCATCTAAAAAATTAAGTTTAAATTTGATCTTATCAAATAAAATTTAATCTAGACCCTATTGTAGAACTATTCTATAACTAGTCTAAACATGCGACTATCATATCTCAGATGAATAAATTAAATTTAATTTATTTTCTATTTTTAGATTTAGTTATAACATTTATAAGATCAAAAAATAATAAATAAATATATCTAAAAAATTATATTTAATCAAATAAAAATTATGATTATACTAGACTATACATAGAACAATTCTATTCCTAGTCTAGTTATGTATCTCATACATATTAGATCTAGATTAATTAATTTTAATTTTCTAATTTTTTAATTTTAGATTTAATCATATCTCATGTGATATCTAAAATCATAAATTTATTAGATTAAATTAGATCTAAATAAATTTTATAAGAACCTGGCTCTGATACCAATTGAAGGGAAAATCCTAATTTCTTAGGTTCAGGTTCGTTCAAATCCGATTGGATTAAGAGGCATATTTCAAAAATTTTTTCTTAAATTCTAATCAGATCTAACATTTTCTAGATCTAATTTTATGATATGATAAATAAAAAAATTAAATTAAACTAAATTTAAATTAATTTTACCTTGATTCTGGGTAATCTAATTACCCGTTGATGATCTGCTGATTACCTGAGGTTCTGGATCTGGCCACGCAAGCGTCTGGCCTCTATTGGTATCCACTCAAGCTAGATCTAGAGATCTTCTTCTTCTCTTTTTTTTCTTCAATAATCAGATTTGGATCTAATTTGGAGGATCTTCAAAACTTCTTCTGAAGATCATCCATCGTCTCTGCAGCAGTGCTACCTTCTTCCTTTTTCATCAGTCTTTTCTTGCCTGACTCGCACTAATATGAAGCCCAACTGCCTTGGGCATGGAGAGGCGAGAGAGGATTAGAAAGGTGGCATGAAGGAGGGAGAGGAGCAGCCTTGGGGCATGGGCTAGAAGAGAAGTCTATAAAAAGTGGGCGCAGATAGGTCTTTATATAGACCCTGTTGTGCCATGCAGTGCCACACAACCCCGACCAATCATGTTGCTTCATTTAATCAGATCTAAATCTGATTGATGGGATGATATCACTTGATCTAATTAGATGAGAGACCCACAGATTCATCCTAAGGTGGCACCTAAGACTAGTTAAAGTCTATAGGTGTGGGTCACCAAGTTTGAATCCAAGAAGCAACCTAGAGTCCCATCCGTATGGGACTCCAGGCATCCCTATCCATGGGCACACGCCATCCTAGGCATGCACCCCTTTCTTTCCAATTTTCAGGGAGGGGACAAGCCCCTATCTGCTCTCCAATAAGTGCATGACACATGGGCAGATGTCCAAGGATCAAAGGTCAACGTTTGACCAAAGTCAAAGGATAAGAATTAGCAGGTAATGAAAAATGGCAGGTGTTGCCCTAAATTTATCTCATAAATTAAGATAACCCTTTTCTGACTTGGACAAGCTCAAGTCAGATCAGGTAAAAGTACTTGAGTGAGCATAAACTCATTTAGCTCAGTCGAGATAACTTTTAATGATAGAAAAAGAAGAATGTTAGGTTCAATCGTGTGCTAGCATGATTTCCTTGAACCTAATTGAATCTAATTTAAATCAATTGAACTGGGTTAGTCCAATTGATGATATCTAAATCTAAACCCTTGTTTGTGTAATCTAGTTAGATTCAGTTTTGTATGGTAATGGAATATGTAATGATCAACATCATCAACATCATCGAAACTCCTTTCGATGGATCAGAACTCTTCTGATTCAGACAACTTAGAATAATCGATCATCTAAATCATTCTAATTGCTCCCAAAATCCATCAGTGACACCTAGCAGTATATGGTGGTAACCCATCAAAATTGAAGATGAACCTCTCGGTGCAGCTACTTTTGTGATTAAGTTCTTCTATCTTGAGCCCCGATCAAATTAGGATTAAGGTAAACTCATCAAACCCTAATTTCTATCATATGATTTAATCATTCGATTCAAGTTCGATGTGACAACCTTAATAGAAATTCTTTCTATTATTTCACTCTCTGCCGTGGCCATGGGCTTATGGACTTGATTCTCATGATCATCATAGGGCTGCTCCTCATCCACCGAGGTAGATAGATTCCATCTTGGTGCAATCTAATTTCTACAATGAACATGCTATAGCCAACATACATCTCAGGATTCCAAATGGCTAGGAGACTGAGTCATGGTGTAGTCAAACCATAACACCATCAAGATGAACTGTCGATGCATCTCAGGTCAAAGAATCAGACACACCACTGCAGCTTCGAGTCAGTCATTGATGAGAAGATAGACTTTCTTATGACTACTCGAGGTGGTCACGCTCAATGCCCTCGTTCTCTAACGAGTATCTATACTCTCACTCTGGTGTCTCTACACTATAGACTCAAGACTCATCTACTATAAAAGAGCAATTGTATACTAATCTTCTGGATCAATCACCATCCTCATGTTGATCCTACGGTCACAAGCATTTTATGAGTTAATAATGAAAATTCTTGTCTTAAATTTTCAACTCTTGAAAATAAGAATTATCATTGTCATTAACTCAAAGGATGTATCACAGACACTAAATACACATATATGATAAAAAATAATCTAGTTTATTATTTTTAGTCAAAATTATAATTTTATCCCTAGAAGTGTATCACAAGTGTCAGCCAATTCTGGCTTCTAGGGCACACATATCTAACACCAAGTATATATTGCTCAATAATGACTTGTACAAGCAGTCTTTTTCTTTGCCGCTTCTAAGGTGTTTGCATCGTTCAGAGGTCGATTATGCTATACGAAAGGTTCATGAAGGGATCTATAGAAACCATCTGGAGGGTCGATCTTTATCTTACAAAATTCTTCGACAAAGATATTACTGGCCCATAATGCAACAGGACATTTAGAATTTCATCCAAAGATGTGAACAATGTCAACGTAACGACCGAATTCAGCATCAGCCTGCATCTCTCCTGACTCTGATCGAATTCTCCTGGCCTTTCATCCAGTGGGGATTGGACATTTTAGACCCATTTCCTCGAGCTTCTGGTCAACAAAAATTCCTACTCATGGCTATTGACTACTTTACCAAGTGGGTAGAAGCTGAGCTCTTAGCTCAGATTACAGAGATGAATGTCCAAAATTTTATTTGAAAATCAATCATTTTCCACTATGGATTTTCAAAAGTATTGATTTCAGACAATAGGAGACAATTCAGTGGTTTTCGGCTAAAAAACTTCGGTGAAGATCATGGGATAGAGAAGCACTTCACTTCAGTAGGCCACCCACAAGCGAACGGAGAAGTGAAAGTGACCAATAGAACCCTCCTTCAAGGTCTCAAAGCTAGATTAGATCAAACTAGAGGGTCGTAGGTAGAAAAACTCTATCATGTTCTGTGGGCCTATCGAATCACTCAAAGGATCTCGATAGGCGAAACATCCTTCAACTTGGAATTTGGCACTAAAGACATCATACCAATAGAATTTGGGCTCCCCTCCATCAGAGTTGAAGAATATGATGAGGATACTAATCCAATCTGGCTCAAAGCCAATCTTGATCTAATCGAGGAAATTAGAGAATGAGCAGTGGTGAGGATGGCCTCATATCGATAAAAGATCGTCAGATATTATAATTTCCGCATCAAAGCAAAAGAATTCTAAGTCGATGATCTTGTTCTTTGGAGAGCAGAAGTATCCAAGCTAATTGAGCGAGAAAAGCTTTCACCCAACTGGGAAGAGCCCTATCAGATCGATGAAGTTGTGCGACCAAGGACTTATCAACTAAAACAACTCAATGGGACACTCCTTCCCAGGCCATGGAATTCAGCTAATCTTCGAATGTACTACTAATGAAATGAATAAATGAATAGCTTTCCAAGTTTAACTACTTCCTTTGTCAGACAAATATTTATGCAGCTATCAAACTGGAAAAGAAAGTCAGATTAAATTCCTTTGTTCAAGATACTCAACAAAAATCTCTTTGTTTGGGATACTTAACAGCGAGTTTCTTAAATTGGAATCACTTCGAATTAAATTCCTTTGTTCGGGATACTCAACAAAAATCCCTTTGTTCGGGATACCTAACAGCAAGTTTCTCATATTGGAATCGCTTCGAATTAAATCCCTTTGTTCGGGATACTCAACAAAATTTTTTTTGTTCGGAATGTCTAACAGCGAGTTTCTCAGATCGGAACAGCTTCGGATTAAATTTCTTTATTCGGAATACTCAACAAAATTTTTTTTATTTGGAATACATAACAGCGAGTTTCTTAGATCAAAACTGCTTTGGATTAAATCCCTTTGTTTGAGATACTCAGCAAAAATCTTTTTATTTGGGATACTTAATAGCAAGTTCCTCAGATCAGAACCACTTCAGATTAAATCCCTTTGTTCAGCATATTCAGCAAAAATTCTTTTGTTTGGGATACTTAATAGTGAGTTTCTCAGATTGAAACTGCTTTGGATTAAATTTTTTTATTTGGGATACTTAACGGCGAGTTTCTCAGATCGAAACTGCTTTGGATTAAATCTCTTTATTTGGGATACTCAACAAAAATTTCTTTATTTGGGATACTTAACAGTAAGTTTCTCAGATCAAAACTGCTTTGGATTAAATCTCTTTATTCAGAATATTTAATAATGAGTTTCTTAGATCAGAACCATCTCAGACCTACTCGGTTAAAGAAACCCACACAAGTTCAAGGTCCCTTTGATTAGGATAGTTAACAATATGGACAGAACAGAAATAAAGTGCAATGTGGAGGAAACAAAAGCATTTTATTTCATAAAGAAAAAACTTTTACAAGAGCAATAACCTATCTGCTTTTACAAAGAACAATAGTGAATAACTTGGATGGAATTAGAAAAGCATAACTTTGATGCGAAGACACGGTCAAAAAGCCTGACGAAGTTGAGACTGTCGATATGCAGAAGAAGCTCCTTTGAAGACTTGAGGCTTTGAGATCCCATAAAGAATATCTAGGTTCACGGAGGTGTGAGATCTGAGGTGATGGACTTCCCACCGATGCTGAAGTCAGGTATTTTTAAAGTCCATGGCTATACGACCTAGCTTCAGAATCTCTTCCAACTGCTCGAACATACGCCCTCCATGCTATTGGGGTGGCACAACCTCAAATACCACCACCTGAGCCATCAAAAAGTGGCAACGATGGAGAACCCAATGAGACCGAGGCAGAGTTTGCTTAGAATCCAACTCCACCCCAAACTCAGAACAAAGAACCCCTCCATCAAATGCCGATGCATGATAGACAATGATAAAGCTTCTTAATATGACTTTGAAGAACTCCTTTAGTGCCCCAATCATAGTTTCTA
The DNA here is from genome assembly GCA_006176705.1 of Cocos nucifera. Lineage (NCBI taxonomy): Eukaryota > Viridiplantae > Streptophyta > Magnoliopsida > Arecales > Arecaceae > Cocos > Cocos nucifera. The sequence goes on from QRFJ01000570.1 coordinate 550,440, forward strand.
GGAACATAATGGCTGAGGGAGCCTTTGAGCCATAAGATCTAAACTTCAAATGTTCGGGTGGTGGCTCAACCCCTTCCTGCTTTCCTACAAGGGTGGCACAACCATAGGCTCCTTTGAGCAAGTCACAAAATCCTGCCTTCTCAGAGCGAGAGAACCATGATAAAGCTCTTAGGATCGAGCAAAAGACTATCTCCTACAGGCGAAGTAGGATGACAAAGGTCCCAAGATCGAGAGTGAAAATATTTGGACGACAAAGCCCTTGCCATCGACACCCTAAGTTGATCGAGATCAACCAACACTCCTTCATCTCCTCGGTTGGATAACTACCTCCATTGAGAGACAAAGGAACTTCGTCTCCTTGTAGGAGATAGTGTTAGATATATGTGCCCTAGAAGCCAGAATTGGCTGACACTTGTAATACACTTCTAGGGGCAAAATTATAATTTTAACTATAATTAATGAAATGGGTTATTTTCTATCACACATGTGTATTTAGTGTCTGTGATACATCCTTTGAGTTAATGGTAATGATAATTCATATTTTCAAGAGTTGAAAATTTAAGACATGAATAATCATTATTAACTCATAAACAGCTCCCGACCATAGGATCATCACGAGGATGGTGATTGATCCGGAAGGTTGGTGTACGAATCGCTTCTCTTTAGTAGATGAGTCTTGAGTCTACGGTGTGGAGACACCGGAGCGAGAGTACAGGTACTCGTTAGAGAATGAGGGCACTGAGCGTGACCACCTCGAGTAGTCATTAGGGAGTCTACCTCTCGTCAATGACTGACTCGATGCTGCAGTAGTGTGTCTGGTTCTTTGACCTGAGATGCATCGGCAGTTCACCTTGAGGGTGTTATAGTTTGACTACACCATTACTCGGTCTCCTAGCCATATGGAACCCTGAGGTGTATGTTGGCTATAGCATGTTCATTGTAGGAACTGGATTGCATCAAGATGGAATCTATCTACCTCGGTGGTAGAGGAGCAGCCCTATGATGATCATGAGAATCAAGTCCAGAAGCCCATGGCCATGGCAGAGTGAAATAATAGAAAGAGTTTCTATTTAGATTTTCACATTGGACTCGAATCGAATGATTACATCATATGACAGAGACTAGGGTTTGACGAGTTCACCTTAACCCTAATCTGATCGGGGCTCAAGATAGAAGAACTTAATCACACAGGTAGCTGCACCAAGAGGTTCGCATTCAGCTCTGATGGGTTGCCACCATATACTGCTAGGTGTCACTGGTGGATTTTGGGAGCAATTAGAATGATTTAGATGATCGATCATTCTAGCTGTTCGAATCAGAAGAGTTCTGATCCATCGAAAGGAGTTTCGATGATGTCGATGATAGAGATCATGACATATCCCATTACCATACAGAACTGAACCTAACTGGGTCACACAAACAAGGGTTTGAATCTGGTGATCATCAATTGAACTGATCTAGTTCAATTGATCTGAATGAGATTCAATTAGGTTCAAGGAAATCGTGCTAGCACTCGATTGAACCTAACGTTCTTCTTTTACTATCATAAATAAGTTGTCCTGACTGAGCCAAAGGAGTTTGTGCTCAATCAGAGGCCTTCATATGGTCTGACTGGAGGTTGTCCAAGTCAGAAAAGGTTGTCTTATTTTGTAAGACATTACCTGCCATTTTTGGTCACCTGCCATTTCTTGTTCTTTGACTTTGGTCAAAAGTCTACCTTTGACTGGTCAAACGTTGACCATTGACACTTTGACTTTTGACCACATGTCATGCACCTATTGGAGAGCTGGTGGGGGCCTGTCCCCCTGCCAGAACCTGGCAAGGAGAAGGGCGCACGCCAAGGGTGGCGTGAGCCCAAGTAGGAGGCGCCTAGGAGTCCTTGTTGGACAAGGACTCCACCTCCCTTTTGGATTCCAATTAGAGTTCTACTAAGAATCCAACTTTGACTGGTCTTAGGCACCCTCTAAGGAGGAATCCAGGGGTCTCTATTCCAACCAATCAGATTTAGATCTGATTTCACAAAGGGTTGTGATTGGTTGAGGAGGAAGAGGAGTTGGATCACAAGAGGTCTATAAATAAGACCCTGCGCCCAACCCTAATTCTAAGTGAATGAATGAGATTTCCCACGCCCCAAGGCTGCCTCTCCCCTCCTTCTCCATGCCATAGTCTCTTCTCCCCTTGCTCTCCACGTCCAAAAGTGTTTTGGATTTAGTTTGGTGCGATTCAGATCAAGGAAAGGCGATCAAAAGCAAGAAGGCTGCGCTGCTGCAAAAGGACGACTGCAGATCTTCAAAAGAGTTTTGAAGATCCTCCAGATCAGATCCAGATCTGATTTTTGGAGGTGTGATAGAGAAGAAGAGGATCTCCAGATCCAACCCGAAGTGGATACCGGTAGAGGCCAGGCGCTTGCGTGGCTAAGATCCAGAACCTTCCGCTGCAATCAGGATCATCTACAGGGTAATAGGATTACCCAAATCAGGTAAATTAAATTTGATTTAATTTATCTTGTTTTATTTTATTTATTAAAATAATAAGAATCAGATCTGAAATATATCAAGATCTGATTAAGAATCAAGAGAAAAATTTTTGAAATATATCTCTTGATCTGATCAGATCTGGACGAACCTGGACCGGGAAATCAGGATTTCCCTTCAACTGGTATCAGAGCCATGGTTCTAAATTGTTTAGATCTGATTTTAATTTTATTTTAATTAGAAAATAAAGTGATTTCAGATGTCACATGAGATGTGATCAGATCTGAAATCAGAAAAAATTAAAATTAAATGATTTGGATCTAAGAACATTAAGATATGCATGACTAGTTCTAGAATAGAATAGTTCTATAGAATAGTTTTGCATGTCTTTGATTTAATCTGATTAAATCATATTTTAGATCTTCTTATTTACTATTTTTTGATATTATAAGTGTTATAATAACATCTGATAAACAGCAAATAAAAATTATTTAATTTTAAATATCATATGAGATATGATAGATGTATGACTAGACTAGTTGTAGAATAGTTCTACATAATTGTCTAGATTAGAATTTATTTTGATTAGATCAATTTAAATCTAATTTTTCAGATTATTATATGATAATTTAGATCTGAAAATATGCATGAATTTGATACATGAGATGTATGCAAAATATGCCTTGATTAGATCTAAATTTGTATATGAGATATATGATATAGATCTATAACTGTTTTGTAGATTTACATGTTCCTGATTAAGGCGTTCCTCTTGGCCGTCCGGTCATAAGAACGAAGAAGGGTTTAAAGGCCCTCTCTTCCCATTCGATGGGGTGTTCTTATGACGTGTAGGGGTGCTGCGTGTTCGTCCTTAATCAGAAACCCAAAACTTACTTTCTGCAAAACCCTAGATCCTGAAACCCTAGGATTTATTGTACATATTTTGTTTATGAACCCAACTTAATTAAGAATTAAGTTTATGGAATATTAATTAGGTCTAAAATTGAGAATTTCAGACGAAGACATAAGGCATAATACTGTTCGGGCT
>QRFJ01000570.1:554961-696963 GCA_006176705.1 Cocos nucifera
CTTCAAAAGAGTTTTGAAGATCCTCCAGATCAGATCCAGATCTGATTTTTGGAGGTGTGATAGAGAAGAAGAGGTTCTCCAGATCCAACCCAAGTGGATACCGGTAGAGGCCAGGCGCTTGTGTGGCTAAGATCCAGAACCTTCCGCTGCAATCAGGATCATCTACAGGGTAATAGGATTACCCAAATCAGGTAAATTGAATTTGATTTAATTTATCTTGTTTTATTTTATTTATTAAAATAATAAGAATCAGATCTGAAATATATCAAGATCTGATTAAGGTCAAGAGAAAATTTTTGAAATATATCTCTTGATCTAATCAGATCTGGACGAACCTGGACCGGGAAATCAGGATTTCCCTTCAACTGGTATCAGAGCCATGGTTCTAGATTGTTTAGATCTGATTTTAATTTTATTTTAATTAGAAAATAAAGTGATTTCAGATGTCACATGAGATGTGATCAGATCTGAAATCAGAAAAATTAAAATTAAATGATTTGGATCTAAGAACATGAAGATATGCATGACTAGTTCTAGAATAGAATAGTTCTATAGAATAGTTTTGCATGTCTTTGATTTAATCTGATTAAATCATATTTTAGATCTTCTTATTTACTATTTTTTGATATTATAAGTGTTATAATAACATCTGATAAACAGCAAATAAAAATTATTTAATTTTAAATATCATATGAGATATGATAGATGCATGACTAGACTAGTTGTAGAATAGTTCTACATAATTGTCTAGATTAGAATTTATTTTGATTAGATCAATTTAAATCTAATTTTTCAGATTATTATATGATAATTTAGATCTGAAAATATGCATGAATTGATACATGAGATGTATGCAAAATATGCCTTGATTAGATCTAAATTTGTATATGAGATATATGATATAGATCTATAACTATTTTGTAGATTTACATGTTCCTGATTAAGGCGTTCCTCTTGGCCGTCCGGTCATAAGAACGAAGAAGGGTTTAAAGGCCCTCTCTTCCCATTCGATGGGTGTTCTTATGACGTGTAGGGGTGCTGCGTGTTCGTCCTTAATCAGAAACCCAAAACTTACTTTCTGCAAAACCCTAGATCCTGAAACCCTAGGATTTATTGTACAAAATTGTTTTGGGTTCAGAGAAGTTAACACATGTTTTGGACCAGGACCCTCCCACCTTACCAGCTCGTCCATCCACTGAACAGAGAGCGTCTCTGAAAAAATGGATTGACGAAGATAATAAGGCCAGATACTACATGTTGGGCTCGATGTCTGATGAGCTCCAGCGCCAACATGAAGATATCGGGACTGCTCGCCAAATGTTGGCTCACCTGCAGGAGATGTTTGGTGAACAGAGTCGCGCAGCCAAATATCAAGTCACAAAATGACTTTTTAAGGCTAAGATGCGTGATGGGCAGTCAGTCCAAGATCACTGTCTGACAATGATCAAGGACATGGAAGAGCTTGAGAAGCTCGGTGTGAAGTTGGACTTGGACTTGCAGAACGATATTATTCTGCAATCCTTGACTGATGCATATGGGCAATTCATCATGAATTACCACATGCATAAACTTCAAAATTCCTTGGCCGAGTTGATGAATATGCTGGTTACCGCTGAGCTTTCTATGAAAGGTTCTAAAGGCTCAGTTCTTGCTATGGAACGGACTTCTTCCAAAAGAAAGTCTTATGGAAAGAAAAAGAAGTCTGTGAAAAAGCAAAAGGTAGAAGGATCAAAGAAGAAGAAGGCAGAACCGAAGAAGAAGGTCGATGGCAAAGGAAAGTGTTTCCATTGCAACAGCGACGGCCATTGGAAGCGGAACTGCCCTACTTACCTGGCCACCCTAAAGAACAAGAAGGAAGGTCCTTCTGGAGGTATGCTCGTTATTGAGTCTAACCTTACGGTTTCTTCTGCATCCAGTTGGGTGCTTGACTCTGGTTCTAGTGCTCATCTGTGCACTTCTATGCAGGGTCTTGAGGATAGCAGGAGGCTGAGGGATGGAGACATGATCCTACGCATCGGTAATGGAGCAAGAGTTGCTGCAGTAGCCGTGGGAACATACCCTCTGCGATTACCATCTGGTTTAGACTTAGTTTTAAAAGACTGTTATTATGTGCCTGCAGCTAGCAGGAATTTGATTTCTGTTTCATGCTTAGCACAAGAAGGTTATGTGATCACCTTCTTTAAGGACCATTGTAACATTCTTTATGAAAGAAATAAAATTGCAAATGGTTTCCTTGTTAATGGTCTTTATCAGTTGCATATTGATGTACCTGTTTTAACTATCGAGCAAAACGTGAATGCCAAACGACCTAGGGATAGTCCAAACGACAGATATCTATGGCACCTGAGATTAGGTCATATAGCAGAAGATAGGATTAACAAATTGGAGAAAAATGGGCTATTGAGTCCATTGACTTTTGAGTCGTATCCAACTTGTGAATCTTGTCTTCAAGGCAAAATGACTAAACTCCCTTTTGTTGGACATGGGGAGAGGGCCACAGATCTCCTTGCCCTAGTACATACTGATGTGTGCGGCCCATTCGATGTGCCGGCTAGAGGCAATTTTGTCTACTTCATTACCTTTACCGATGATCTGTCTAGGTATGGGTATGTGTATCTTATGAGACATAAGTCTGAAGCCTTTGAAAAGTTCAAAGAATTCAGACATGAAGTAGAAAAACAAACTGGAAAACCCATTAAGGTTCTTCGATCAGATCGAGGAGGTGAATACCTTAGCCGGGAATTCCTAGACTATCTTAAGGAAAATGGCATAGTCTCTCAATGGACTCCACCAGGAACACCTCAACTCAACGGGGTTTCAGAACGGAGAAATCGGACTCTATTGGATATGGTTCGATCCATGATGAGCTTCACAGACCTCCCAGATTTTCTTTGGGGACATTCATTATTAACTTCAATCTATTTACTGAATAGGGTTCCCTCTAAAACCGTTCCTACCACACCGTATGAGATATGGCACGGTAAGAAACCAAGTCTGAGTCATCTCAGAATTTGGGGTTGTCCGGCTTCATGTCAAAAGACAACAAGCGGACAAGTTAGAGTTTAGGTCCTTTAGAGCTCGATTCATAGGATATCCTAAAGAGTCATTAGGATACTATTTCTACATTCCAGAAGACCACAATGTGATTGTGAGTCGACATGCCATATTTCTTGAAAAATAGTTTATTCAAGATAGTGGCATTGGAAAGCAGATTAAGCTTGATGAGAAAGTCTCACAAGCAGAACGAGCTAAGGACCAAGTGGAACCAAATCAGGTTGAGCCAATAAGAACACTACCTCCTCCACCTCGTAGATCGGAAAGAGTTTCCCGTCCCCCTGAAAGATACTTAGGTATTATTTCAGAGGATGTAGAGGAAATGTTCCTCATAGGTAATGGTGCTCATGGTGATGATCCCAAAACCTACAACGAGGCGATATCAGATATCGACTCCGAGAAATGGCTTGAGGCAATGAAGTCAGAAATTGACTCGATGCACTCAAACCAAGTCTGGACCTTGGTAGATCCACCAGAAGGTATAGTACCTATTGGGTGTAAATGGATCTTCAAGAGAAAGATTGGTGCAGATGGGAATGTGGAGACATTCAAGGCTAGACTGGTGGCAAAAGGTTATAGTCAACGCGAAGGCATTGACTATCAGGATACCTTTTCCCCGGTAGCTATGCTAAAATCCATCCGCACATTGCTTGCTGTTGCAGCCTATTTCGATTATGAAATATGGCAAATGGACGTGAAAACGGCATTCCTAAATGGATATCTTGAGGAAGATATCTATATGGAACAGCCGCTAGGTTTCACATCCAGTGATACTGATCACAAGGTTTGCAAGCTGCAAAGGTCCATATATGGACTTAAGCAAGCATCTCGGAGCTGGAACACTCGTTTCAATGATGTGATCAAAAAGTTTGGTTTCATCAAAAATGAAGAGGAACCATGTGTTTTCAAAAGGGTCAGTGGGAGCGCTGTTGTCTTCCTCGTATTGTACGTGGATGACATCCTCCTTATTGGGAATGATATTCCCATGTTGACATCAGTCAAGATGTGGTTGTCCAAGGAATTCTCCATGAAAGACCTAGGTGAAGCATCCTTTATTCTAGGAATTAAGGTCTATAGGGATAGACCGAATAGGATGCTAGGACTTTCACAGAAGATGTACATAGAGGAAGTACTAAAGAGGTTTAGTATGGAAAACTCTAAGAGGGGATTAATACCCTTCAGACATGGTATTCATCTTTCCAAGAAGATGTGCCCCAGCACACCTGAGGAAATAGAACGCATGAGCAAGATCCCTTATGCTTCTGCAATAGGGAGCCTCATGTATGCCATGCTATGTACACGACCTGATATAGCCCATGCTGTGAGTGTCACAAGCAGATATCAGTCAAATCCAGGTGAAGAACACTGGACTTCTGTGAAATGTATCCTTAAGTACTTGAGAAGAACTAAGGATATGATGTTGGTCTTTGGTAATGGAGAACTCCAAGTTCAGGGATACACAGACTCGGACTTCATGTCCGATATAGATGATCGAAAGTCGACATCTGGAAGTCTGTTTGTGTGCAATGGTGGAGCTGTCAGCTGGAAGAGTTCCAAGCAAACTGTGATAGCAGATTCCACCATGGAAGCAGAATATATAGCTGCATCAGAGGCTGCAAAGGAAGCATTCTGGTACAAGAAGTTTGCTGCAGAAATTGGAGTAATGCCATCAGATGCCATTCCTCTTTACTGCGACAACAATGGCGCCATAGCCCTTGCTAAGGAGCCGAGGTCTCACCAGAAGTCCAAGCACATTGAGCGGCGATATCATCTCATCCGCGATTACCTTGAGAAAGGTTACGTTGAGGTCAAGAGAGTCAACTCCGCAGATAATGTGGCAGACCCACTTACAAAGCCGTTGGGCCAGCAGAAGATCGAAGCCCACCTTGAGAAGATGGGACTTAGACTTGTAGCCAATTGGCTTTAGGACAAGTGGGAGATTGTTAGATATATGTGCCCTAGAAGCCAGAATTGGCTGACACTTGTAATACACTTCTAGGGGCAAAATTATAATTTTGACTATAATTAATAAAATGGGTTATTTTCTATCACATATGTGTATTTAGTGTCTGTGATACATCCTTTGAGTTAATGGTAATGATAATTCATATTTTCAAGAGTTGAAAATTTAAGACATGAATAATCATTATTAACTCATAAACAGCTCCCGACCATAGGATCATCACGAGGATGGTGATTGATCCGGAAGGTTGGTGTACGATCGCTTCTCTTTAGTAGATGAGTCTTGAGTCTACGGTGTGGAGACACCGGAGCGAGAGTACAGGTACTCGTTAGAGAACGAGGGCACTGAGCGTGACCACCTCGAGTAGTCATTAGGAAGTCTACCTTCTCGTCAATGACTGACTCGATGCTGCAGTAGTGTGTCTGGTTCTTTGACCTGAGATGCATCGGCAGTTCACCTTGAGGGTGTTATAGTTTGACTACACCATTACTCGGTCTCCTAGCCATATGGAACCCTGAGGTGTATGTTGGCTATAGCATGTTCATTGTAGGAACTGGATTGCATCAAGATGGAATCTATCTACCTCGGTGGTAGAGGAGCAGCCCTATGATGATCATGAGAATCAAGTCCAGAAGCCCATGGCCATGGCAGAGTGAAATAATAGAAAGAGTTTCTATTTAGATTTTCACATTGGACTCGAATCGAATGATTACATCATATGACAGAGACTAGGGTTTGACGAGTTCACCTTAACCCTAATCTGATCGGGGCTCAAGATAGAAGAACTTAATCACACAGGTAGCTGCACCAAGAGGTTCGCATTCAGCTCTGATGGGTTGCCACCATATACTGCTAGGTGTCACTGGTGGATTTTGGGAGCAATTAGAATGATTTAGATGATCGATCATTCTAGCTGTTCGAATCAGAAGAGTTCTGATCCATCGAAAGGAGTTTCGATGATGTCGATGATAGAGATCATGACATATCCCATTACCATACAGAACTGAACCTAACTGGGTCACACAAACAAGGGTTTGAATCTGGTGATCATCAATTGAACTGATCTAGTTCAATTGATCTGAATGAGATTCAATTAGGTTCAAGGAAATCGTGCTAGCACTCGATTGAACCTAACGTTCTTCTTTTACTATCATAAATAAGTTGTCCTGACTGAGCCAAAGGAGTTTGTGCTCAATCAGAGGCCTTCATATGGTCTGACTGGAGGTTGTCCAAGTCAGAATAGGTTGTCTTATTTTGTAAGACATTACCTGCCATTTTTGGTCACCTGCCATTTCTTGTTCTTTGACTTTGGTCAAAAGTCTACCTTTGACTGGTCAAACGTTGACCATTGACCACTTTGACTTTTGACCACATGTCATGCACCTATTGGAGAGCTGGTGGGGGCCTTGTCCCCCTGCCAGAACCTGGCAAGGAGAAGGGCGCACGCCAAGGGTGGCGTGAGCCCAAGTAGGAGGCGCCTAGGAGTCCTTGTTGGACAAGGACTCCACCTCCCTTTTGGATTCCAATTCAGAGTTCTACTAAGAATCCAAGTTTGACTGGTCTTAGGCGCCCTCTAAGGAGGAATCCAGGGGTCTCTATTCCAACCAATCAGATTTAGATCTGATTTCACAAAGGGTTGTGATTGGTTGAGAGGAAGAGGAGTTGGATCACAAGAGGTCTATAAATAAGACCCTGCGCCCAACCCTAATCCTAAGTGAAAGTGAATGAGATTTCCCACGCCCCAAGGCTGCCTCTCCCCTCCTTCTCCATGCCATAGTCTCTTCTCCCCTTGCTCTCCACGTCCAAAAGTGTTTTGGATTTAGTTTGGTGCGATTCAGATCAAGGAAAGGCGATCAAAAGCAAGAAGGCTGCGCTGCTGCAAAAGGACGACTGCAGATCTTCAAAAGAGTTTTGAAGATCCTCCAGATCAGATCCAGATCTAATTTTTGGAGGTGTGATAGAGAAGAAGAGGATCTCCAGATCCAACCCGAGTGGATACCGGTAGAGGCCAGGCGCTTGCATGGCTAAGATCCAGAACCTTCCGCTGCAATCAGGATCATCTACAGGGTAATAGGATTACCCAAATCAGGTAAATTGAATTTGATTTAATTTATCTTGTTTTATTTTATTTATTAAAATAATAAGAATCAGATCTGAAACATATCAAGATCTGATTAAGGTCAAGAGAAAATTTTTGAAATATATCTCTTGATCTAATCAGATCTGGACGAACCTGGACCGGGAAATCAGGATTTCCCTTCAGATAGAACCAATTTGCAAACATTCTTCTGAAAGATAAAGAATGTCACGGATGGAGTAGCTAGCGAATGGGATGTCGTTATAAATAGGCAGATCCACCATAATTACGAATGTCTGGTCTTGCCATGTGCAAACCATGGAGTGGGCTTATTTGCTGCCCCATGACTAAGCACCAGATTTCGAGTCAAATTCACGGTTACATCACTTTCATAACCATGCACATTTAATGATGTACATGGAAGACTAGGCACGTCCCATCAAATACACGCATGGAAAATGAAAAGATTAGCTCATAGGTTCATGAACTGAGGTTAGAAAGTACGAAAATGCATGAGCCGAAGGAATAACTCCTCAGACTGGAGTAAAATGAAATGAACAAAGCAAAATGAGAAAGTCGAGGAGAACAAAAGGAAGAAATTTTATTCATAACAAGACTTTTTACAAAAGCTCCTGAAAAGCTGAAGAGAACAAAAATTCAAGGCTAGTCGTCCGAAGGAATATCCAAGAAACTTAAATCCAACTTAGGATATTTCGAAGCTATTTCCTCATGGACAGCACGTTTTTCTTTGTCATAGGTGTCCAGTGCAAAAGAGGCCTTATCTTTTTTGAATTCATCGGACGCCCTAAAATCGTCAACCACCTTCAAGGCCTTCTCCTTTGTTGCCCAGCTATGCAACCCAAGAGGAAGGGTGAATTATATTTTTAAAATTTTAAAGCTAATTTAAAGATATCAAGATTGAATGATGATATGCAAGACGTGTGTGTAAAGGGATTTAGATTAGAAAAAAAATATAAAAGATTAAAGAGCAAGAATTTAACAAATTAAGAAAAGAAAGATAGCAAGCACACCATAAATAAGTAAGATTTATAGCGGTTCGGTGCTTCCCTTGCACCTATATCCACTCCTCAAGCTTCTACTTAAAAATTAAAATCCACTAACCATATTCAAATTAAATACACCATTGAAAATCTCTAACCCTAGCTATCCCAAGCTAGAACACTTGCTTTTCAGGTACAAGCCAACCTAATACAATTCTATTCAAGGTTAGGATCAATCTTTCCAAGTTTTAGAATCCCTCCAAAACTTGAATCAAAACAGTAAAGTAGAGTAAAAGATTTAATGACAAGCAAATATAGTTTAGCTCCCTTTGTGAGTAAATAAAATCTTAAGAATGCTTTTCACAATAATGGAAGAAGCTTCTCTGATTTTCTTCAATGTTGATGGAGACTTGAATGAGCTCTTGAGAGGTTGGTGAACTTGAAGATGAAAGCTTCTTTTCTTGATGAATACTTTTTGCTTAGGGCTGATAATTGAATCACACCAATCTCTTATATTTTTTTTTATTAAAAGCCTTTTAAATCTTCAATAGGTGGAGAGAATTTTGGATAAGATTTGTAGCCATTGAAGATATTAAAAAAATCATTAAAATCTACCAAAATAAGAAAAAAATAGCCGTTGCAAAAAAAATTTCGTTGTAGAGATCGACTCATGGTATAGGGGTCGACCTTGAGGTCAACTCATGGCATAGGTGTCGACCTCGAGGTCGACCTCTGAGATAAAATTTAGAAAAATAATCATTTTATATTTTTAGCCTTTAAAACAGCAGAGGTCGACCCTGGGGTCGACCTTTGGCATAGAGACAGCGTGCCAAACAGCCCTTTTCAACAGGAGATGACCTAGGGGTCGATCCTTTCGCTTCAAACTTGATTTTCTTCCAAAATAAGCATTCAAAAATCATGAGACTACCTCCAAAGGATTAAAAATCTTCTATACATGCTCTTGAAGCTCTCAGATCAAAACTTGATAAAATTATGATTTTGCTCCTAAAATACAAAAAGTCTTTTTCCAAGCCAAATTCATTAGTAATCTCCTCAAATGCTTTGTAATCATCAAAATCAATTCTTAGAGCAATAATCTTTCCCTTTTTGATGATGATAAAATATTTGAGCATAAGCAAAAAATAAAGCATATAGAAGCATTGATTGAGGATTTTAAAAATTTTGAAGGAACATGCTATATCACATACTAGGATATTATATTCAATTATTTGACCAATATAGCATTAAGAGCAGTTTGATGATTACTTATAGTCGACATTTAAATGATTTGCAAAAGTATTTGACTTACTTATTTCTTTTATCAATTTTACTTCTATTTTATTTTTTTATCAATTTTATTTTAATTTTATTTATAGTCCAATTTTATTTACTCCACTCTTCTTTTTTGACATCATCAAGTAAAATCTTAAAAAATTTTAAAATTTAAAAATAAAAAAGTCTCCCTCTTAAGTTATTCTATATGTTTTTCTGTTAGAACAAGAGTTTATAATAAAACTTTCAATTTACAATATAACGATCATAATGAAATTTAGCCAATTCATAAAGGTTTCATTTCACATCATTTAAATAACATCATCACATATCTACATCCAAATGATTATCATAACATCAAGTCATCAAAATATACAAGTGCTAAACATACAAAATATAAAGGTATCAAAATTATTCATGAGAATTAAGCTATCAAAACATACAAAATTCATGGATACAACTATTTATGATCCAAACAGCCAATAGTACCAATGCCATAAGTTTGATCCAAAAAATATAACCAACTATGATTTAATCAACAACTCATAGAAACAACTAAGAGATACTAGATTATAACCTAATACAAAGATGACTAAACTAAATCTAGTAGAGATCACAGCTGGAAGCATCTGAATCAGATAAGAAATCAGAGATGTGATGGTGTGTCAAATGATAGATGTATCAAATTTAAAAATTTAAATCAAAAATTTTAAAAATTAAATCAAATCAAATGAATTAGTTTTTCTTTAAAAGCTTATCATTTGAAATTTCATTCTTTACAAAAAAATTAGCTTAAACTCAAATATTAAAGGCTCTCCCCTTTTTTGAATGAATATGATTATTTGAATAGATTTTTAAGTATGTACTTTTAAGCTTTAAGAAGATTAGAGCTTTTTAAAAATTTGAATAATAAAATCAAGCATAATATTTAATTTATTATTTATTTATTTTTTTAAAAAATAAATTTCAGTCAATTAAGCTTGAAAAAGATATATATAAAAAATGTATCGAGCAAAACAAAGATAATATCAGGATAAAAATAATTTTACAAAGATTTCTAAATGCACATTAAAAATTTTGTATTATATTCATATTTTTAAATAAGTTTTAAAATTAAAAGTATGTATCAAAATTAATTTTTTAGAGTAAAAATATATTTTAAATTATTTTTAACTCTAATTAGTTATCAAAAATAATTTAGCAATCAAATTAATTAAATTTAAACTGAATAGTCACATGAAGGCTTAAGTTAAAAGGATCATAAAATAATCAAAGTTTATTATTCTTAACTCAAATTAATTAGAATATTCAGCCAAGGCTAACTAGATAATATTTAATAAACAAGCATCTTTTCCCTAATTTTTTAAGAGTAAATACTAAAAAATTCATCGCATAATATTTTCTCCCCCTCTTTTTCATAATTATTATTGGATAAATTTATCTTTTAGCTTTTCTTCCCATTTTGAAAAAATATAATAAATTTAGAATGATTTTTTTTTTTAAATTCTATTTATGAACAACATGAATTAATTACACATCTTTTTCTTTTTGAATAATATAAATGCATTAAATAAAATTATTTTAAACTTTAAAGATTCAAGAGAGATGGAATATTTTAAAGATTAAAGATTTTAAATAGATCATTCAAAGCAAACTATAAGATATATTCAATTATTTAGGAATCATCTCTTCTTTTCTTTTATTATTATATATATATATTAAGATTAATAAAATATAAGATAAATATCAAGCTGTCTGATATCAATTGATTAAAAACTAAAATTTTTTTTGAATATTTTATTTTAATAGCTTCTTTGAAATATTTTGCTTAACATCAATATCAAAAAACTTAAAAAGAGTTTTTTTTAAATTTATTTTTTAAAATTAATCAATCTGAATAAGACATGAATATTCATCAATAATCCTCTTTTAAAATCAAAAATAATTTCTTGATACTAATTAATTTTCAAAAAAAATAATAATATGATCAAAATGTGTATAATACAAATAGTTTCTTAAAATGAATCAAATGATCAAAATCATTAGAATGCTCAAATAAATTCATGAGATAAATAAAGTATAATTATTTATCCATGATTTTTCTTATTAAGTTCAAAAATATTTTTTCTTCTTATAGTAAAATTAAAAAAAAAAAGGATGGATAATTTTTAACTTAAAGCAATGAAATTAAGACTCAAGGATTGATCCAAAAATATTAGTAGAGGATAAGTTGGGATCAAAAAAAGGATATTTAAGCAAAAGAATCTAGAATTCCTAATTCTCCCCTAATTTCATAAAATTTATCTTCACTTAAGGCCTTAGTAAAAATACGAACTAATTAATTTTTAGTACAAACATAATCATTATTTTGAACATGCTCTCTTATAAAATGATATCTTATTTCAATGTATTTTGACCTAAAGTATTAGATTGGATTTTTAGTTAGATTTATGGCACTAGTATTATCACATCTTATGGGAGTTTTATTTAGTTTGATGTCAAAGTCCTTAAATTGTTGCTTAATCCATAAGATTTGTGCACAGCAACTTTCGGTTGCAATGTATTCAACCTCGGTCATAGACAATGTTATCGAATTTTGCTTCTTACTAAATCAAGAGATTAAGTTAACTCCTAGAAATTGATAAATTTTACTAGTACTTTTTCTGTCTAATTTACATCCAGCAAAGTCTGCATCTGAATATCTAATTTAATCAATTGATGAATTCTTAGAGTACCATAAAATTATGGATTGAGTTTTTTTTAGGTATTTAAGTATTCTTTTTATAATATTTAAATATATTTTTTTTGGATTAGATTGAAATCATGCACATAAACAAACACTAAACATGATATCTGATCTACTAGCAGTTAAATACAATAAAAAATCAATCATGTCTCTATAAAATTTTTTATGAACACTTTTACCTTCTTTATCCTTGTCAAGCTTACATGATGGACTCATGGGGGTAGCAATTGCTTTGGAGCTCTCCATCCTAAATCTCTTGAGTAGTTTTTTTGTGTACTTGCTTTGAGTGATGGAGATTCCTTCTTTTATTTATTTGATTGAAAGTCCGAGAAAGAATGTTAGTTCACCCATCATGCTCATCTCGAACTTCTCCTACATGAGCTTAGCAAAATCTTGACATAAAGTTTCATTAGTAGATTCAAATATAATATCATCAACATATATTTGTATTACTAAGATGTCATCATGATCTCTTTTAAGGAAAAGGGTTGTATCTACATTTTCTCTTGAAAATCCATTATTAAGCAAGAATTTACTTAGTCTTTCATACCAAGCTCTAGGTGCTTGTTTTAAACCATATAATGCTTTATTTAATCTAAAAACATAATTTGGAAAAGCATGATTTTCAAAATCGGGAGGTTGTTCTACATAAACTTCTTCAACAATATATCCATTTAGAAAAGCACTTTTAACATCCATTTGAAATAGCTTAAAATTCATAAAGCATGCATAAGCGAGTAAAAGTCTAATTGCTTCTAGTCTAGCAACAGATGCAAAGGTTTCATCAAAATTAATTCTCTCTTCTTGATTATAACCCTTTGCAACTAATCTTGCTTTATTCCTAATTACATTTTAATTTTCATCCAATTTATTTTTATATACCCATTTTGTATCAATTATTTGATAATTTTTAGGTCTTGATACTAAGATCCATATATTATTTCTTTCAAATTTATTAAGTTCCTCTTGCATTACATTTATCCAACTATAATCTTTTTTGGCTTCATCAGTGGTTTTGGGTTTAAAATGAGAAATAAATGTAAAATGATTGTATGCATCTCTAAGTGAAGAGCAAGTTCTTATCCCATGTGTAGGATCACCAATTATTAGTTCTTTGGGGTGATTGTGAACATACCTCTATTCTTTTGGAAGATCATTTGTACCTTGAGGTTGCTCATGTTATCCTTCACCCTCAATTTCTTGCTTGTTTTCATGATTCTCTTTTGTTGGAAATATGCGCTCTTTCCACATGGATCGGCGTGGCTGCCAGTGATTAGCCAAGCAACAAGAAAGTACTTCTTAAAGATCTCTGTAGAAGCATGATCAAATAAATTAAGGAATAGAGAAGAAGAGAAGAAGATATTTTTAGGAAAAAAGAGCTTTTATTCAGTATAATTTAGTACTCTTACAATCTTGACCTATTTTCAGTATATATACTTTACAAGGGGTCAAGCCCAAGCTCATAAAAAAATTTTTTAAACCCAACAACCCACGTACATAAAATAATAACCCACAAAAACTGAGCCGACATAGTTTCAGACTGAATCGGCTAACCTACAACCGTGCCAATAGTCCAAAAATGCTGCTCTCTATCTGGATTTTCCTCTGAGATCTAGCCGACCTAGTCTTGGACTGAGTCGACCTAGTTTCCAACTGAGCCGACTCAGTCTTAGAGTGAGCTGGCCCAGTTTTTGAACTTTACTATTGAGACTGATTTTTCTTTTGGCTCGCTCCCATCTTCCCATGACCTATCTTTTCATGTTTGCAAGACTTGGGAGTGCCATTTCTGAGCTCATATTCTCCACCTTGGTACTTCCAAGTCCTTGTGAGCTCATCTCTTCTCAACAAACCCATCCATGCCACACATCTTTGAAAGCTATCTCTGGGGAGTACCTTCGTAAGTGCATCAGACTAATTCTCCTTGGTATGGATCTTCATCAGTTCTACTTCACATTTCTCCACCAGCTCTCTAATCCTGTGGTACCTCATGTCTATATGCTTTGTGCGTGCATGATAGACTGGGTTCTGTGCCAACTACAGAGCACTCTAACTATCACTGAATAGTTTAACCTTGCTTTGCTCTACCACCAACTCATCAATCAGTCTCCTAAGCCAAAAGGCTTCCTTTGCAGCCTCCGTTATCCAAATGTACTCAACCTCTATGGTCGACAAGGCCGTAATTGGTTGAAGGATTGATCTCTAAGATATCGGTCCACCATATACGTAGAAGAGGTATCCAGTAGTAGACCTTCTTGTATCAAGATCACCAGTATAATTTGCATTAACAAATCCTTCCAGAGGATCTGAACCTTTACATATCTTCACAGATTATTCTCTAAATCCTCTCGGCTACTCACCAAACACCAAACCATAATCCCTTATTTCATGCAAATATCTCAATATCCATTTCAATACTTTCTAGTATTTCTTTCCAGGGTTAGCCATGTATCTACTAATCATGCTCACAGCATGTGCCATATTTGATCTACGACATACCATAGTGTACATCACATTGCCTACAATATTTGCATAAGAAACTCATTTCATGTACTCTCTCTCCTCTTCTGATTGGGGGCACTGTAACTTGGAGAGAGGTATATGGCTCGGCAATGGCGTGTCTGTAGATTTGGCCTTCTCCATCCCAAACCTCTCCAGAATCTTCTGGACAAACTTTTCTTATGACAAATAGAGCACTCCTTTGCATCTATCTCTGCAAATCTTCATTCCAAGAATTTTCTCAACTGGACCTAAATCTATCATCTCAAATTCAAATAATAATATTTTTTTCAACCTTTTCACAGCATTCATACTTCTACTAGCTATGAGCATATCATCTACATACAATAATAGGTAGAGGACATCCTCCTCATCTACATCCTTAATTTAGATGCAATAATCATGTTCACATCTGCTGAAACCCAGGCTCAAGATAAAGCTATCAAACCTTCGATACCACTGACGAGGGGATTGTTTCAAGCCATACAAAGATTTTCTGAGTAAACACACCTTTTCTTCCTATCCCATCTCCATGAAATCATCTGGCTGCTTCATGTAGATTCTTTCCTCCAAAGTCCTATGAAAGAAGGCCGTCTTCACATCCATCTGTTCTAATTCCATATTATGCTGTGCCACCAGTGACAGTAAAACTCGAATAGATGTATGACGCACCATAGAAGAAAAAATTTTTGTGTGGTCAATCTCTTTCCTTTCTGATTATCCGTTTGCTACCAACCTTGCTTTGAATCTGACTCCACCTTATTCTGAAGGTGCTTCTTTCTTTGTGAACACCCACTTTGAGCCAATAGATCGAGCACCCTCTGGAAGATCCACCGACTGCTATATTTGATTCTTCTCAAGTAATTCCATCTCCTCCATCATGGCCTACATCCATGAATCATGATCCTCACTCTCCATCATCTCTGCATAATTCTCTGGATCTCCATTAGCAGTGATGAGTGCATAGAAGATAACCTCATCAATGCCATATTTGATCGATCTCCTAATAGTATGCTAAAACTTGTACAAAGCTACTCCCACTGACACATCTCTGTCCGATGTCCGTGGCTGCTCCTACACATCTGTTTGAACTACCGACCCTCCATGCTAATTTTCAATCTGAGATAATACTTTTCTACCTAGCTCCACCTCAACAGAAATATTTCTGTAAGTGGATGTAACCTACATGCCATCATTTTCTGATTGGCCACCGCTGTTAACCTTTGTTTCTCTAGTTTCATCTATCCCAGACCTCCTCAAGATGCTCTTCTCATCAAATATAACGTCCCTACTGATCACTGACTTCTGTGCCTGAGAGTCCCATAGTAGGTACCCCTTGACTCCTTGTGGATACCCTATGAATATAATCTTTTGAGATTTTGGATCCAATTTGCACCTCTAGGTTGCCTCCACATGTGCATAGGCTATGCAACCGAAGACTTTCAGATGGCCAAGCTCCACTTTCTTTTCACTCCAAACCTCCTCTAGAATACCTCCATTTAGCTTATAATGAGGAGACCTGTTCACAAGAAAATAAGAAAAAGTTAGAGCATCACCCCAAAAGGACTTTAGGAGTGATGTCTGCAGCCTCAAAGTCCATGCCTTCTCGATCAGTGTCCGATTCATCCTCTCTACAACACCATTCTACTGGAGAGTCATCCTCACTGTGTAATGACGTTTGATGCCATTTTTCTTACAGTACCTTCTGAATTCCAGGCTAGTATACTCCTCTCCATTGTCCAACCTCAGACACTTTACCTGTCTTCCTGACTCCTCTATTTCAGCTCTCTAGGCTCTGAATCGGACAAACACCTCTGATTTTTTCTGATTAGATAAACCCACACCTTCCTTGAGAAATCATCAATGAAAGTGATAAAGTATTTTGCCCCACCTCTAGCTGATACAGGAACTGGTCCCCATACACCCGAGTGCACTAAATCCAGCACTCCCTCGCTGCACTTGGTACTTCTAGCAAACTTTACCCTATGTTGTTTGCTAAAGATACATGGCTCACAAAGATCTGTATCCTCCTTCTTCAAGGATGGGATCATACCTCTTCTACTTAGTTATGTGAGTCCACGGTCACTCATATGATCCATCCGATAGTGCCATAGTCAATATAAAATCTACTTCTTCTGTGCCACAGCTAGCATCTCTACACTATCATTTACCACTGAGTCTTCCATTCTGTAAAGATTGTTGCTCAATCTTCTACCTCTCATCATCACTAAAGCTTTCTTAAAAATTTTCAGACATCCACTCCTAGCCTGGCTACTAAAAGCATAACCCTGCTCCTCTAAATAGCCTAAAGAAATCAAATTCTTTTTCAACTTAGGTACATGCCTGATATTTGATAATGTAAGAATGATCCCATCGTGCATCCTCATCCTGATAGAGCCAATTTTAGCTACTTTGCATGGGTGATCATCTCCAAGACTGACACTTTCACCATCGATCTTCTGATAGATAGCAAACCACTTTTGATGAGAAGTATAGTGGTGCGAGAATACTGAATCTAATATCTACATAGTATCGCACTCTATGGATCCATCTGATACAACTAGTAGGTCTTCTTCACTGCTCATAGAAGCTGTACCATCTTTCTTGCTGGCCTTTTCTTTTTCTGATCTCAAAAGGGGATAATCTCTCCTCAGGTATCCAAACTGATGATATTTATAATATTTTAATGTCATCTTCCTCTCATCGCGAGACTTTGACCTGCCCTTGGATTTTTCTTTTGTCTTCTCCTTTGATCTTTCCTATCTTTCGTTCACAGCCAAGATCTCAGACTTAGGGTATTCTTTGCAGATCTTCTCCCTTTACTTATTTGATCTGAGTACACCAACAACCTCTTCATAGTTTAGGATCTTCTTCCAATAAACTAAAGTTGTTATGAGACCATCATACGAACCTGGGAGAGAACATAATAGCAGCAATACCCGATCCTCCTCGTCGATCTTCATATGCAAACTCATCACCTCAAAACATACCTGATAGAACCTTTGGATATGTGCAACAAGATCTCTACCTTCAGACATTCTCAGACTATACAGCTATTTCTTCAACCATAGCTTGTTCGTCATGTTCTTTCCCATGTATGTGTTCTCCAGTCTCTCCTAGAGTCTCTTTGCCGTACTCTCTGTGCAAACCACAAGCAAAATCTGATCGGCCAAGCACATCCAGATTATGCTAAAAGCAATTTTCTCCAACTCTTTTCAATCCTCAGCACTAATCTTTTCCGACCTTTGTTTTGTCAAGACCTTGTAGATCCTCTATTAAACCAATAAGTCCTTTACTCTTTGCTTCCATAGAGTAAAGTTTTCCTTACCATCAAACTTCTCAAAATTCATCTTGAATCTACTTGATCCCATGACTTCAAACAAGTCAAGAACAGGTCTCTAACATCCTTCACGATCTCACACATCAACAAAACTATCCTTCACAGAAGATCTAACTAGCCCTAGATCCTCTTTCCAAACTTCTGTATCACCATTCCTCCGTATAAACAATCTCCACCTCAATCTAGAGACAACCATGAAGTAAACTAGAAATTTTAGGATAAAACTTGATACAACAGATTTTGGATGTAGTAAATCCTAGGTGTCTTCCTTTCTTCCATGCAATACTACTCTGATATCAAATGTTGGAAATATGCGCTCTTCCCACATAGATTGGCATGGCCGCTGGTGATTAGCCAATCAACAAGAAAGTACTTCTTAGAGATCTCTATGGAAGCACGATCAAATAAATCAAGAAATAGAGAAGAAGAGAAGAAAAGATTTTCAGAAGAAAAGAGCTTTTATTCAGTATATTTCAGCACTCTTACAACCTTGACTTATTTCCAGTATATATACTTTATAAAGGATCAAGTCCAAGCTTATAGAAAAACTCTCCAAACCCAAATAACCCACACACACAAAATAATAACCCACAAAAATTAAGTCGGCCCAATTTCAGACTAAGTCGGCTAACCTACGACTGGGTCGGCTCAGTCTTTAGCCGGCTTAGTCCTAGACTGAGCCAACCTAATTGTGTACCATGCCAACAGTCCAAAAATACTGCTCTCTGTCTAAATTTTTTTTTGAGACCTAACCGACCCAGTCTTGGACTAAGCCGACCCAGTTTTCAATTGAGTCGGCTCAGTCTCAGAGTGAGCCAGCCTAATTTCTAAACTTTACTATTAAGACTAATTCTTCTTTCGGCTCGCTCCTATCTTTCCATGACCTATCTTCTCATATTTTTAAGACTTGAGAGTGCCACTTCTAAGCTCACATCTTCATTTTGAATTGTTAAATCCTTTAGGGTGATCTCCTTCAATCCTTCTATAAGAGGATCTGCATCATCAATACCCTCACTCTTCCTTGATAGAAGATCATTAGTCTCATCAAGAATAACATGTATTGACTCTTCTATTACTAAAGTTCTTTTGTTAAAAACTCTAAAAGCTTTACTAGAAGAGGAGTAACCAAAAAAAAATAGCTTCATCGGATTTTGCATCAAATTTATCTAGTTTTTCTTTATCATTGTTCAAAACAAAACATCGGCAACCAAAAATATGAAAATATATAATGTTAGTTTTCTTCCTTTCCAAAGTTCATAGGGTGTTTGCTTTAAAATTGATCTAATTACGGCATAGTTTAAAATGTAACATGCTGTATTAATTGCTTCCACCCAAAAGTATCTTAGAAGGTTGCTTTCATATAGCATGGTATGGGCCATTTTTTTTAGAGTTCTATTTTTTCTTTCTACTATTTCATTTTGTTGGGGTGTCATAGGTGTTAAAAAATTATGGCTAATTCCTTTTTCATCATAAAACTTTTTAAAGTCTTGATTTTCAAATTTTGTTCCATGATCACTTCGAATGCTTTGAATTGAAAACCCTTTTTTATTTGTAACTTTTCGTTAAAACTTTATGAAAATATGAAAAATTTTATCTTTGTGTGCCAAAAAAAAAAATCCATGTAAAACATGAGTAGTCATCGATAATTACAAAACTATAACATTTTCCACCTAAGCTTGCTGTTCTTGTAGGACCAAATAAATCCATGTGCAAAAGTTTCAATGGCCTAGAAGTTGAAACAATATTCTTAGATTTGAATGAAACTCTTGTTTGTTTACCTAGTTGGCATGCATCATAAATTTTATCTTTTTTAAAGTTTAATTTTGATAAATCAATAACTAATTCCTTTTTGA
The DNA here is from genome assembly GCA_006176705.1 of Cocos nucifera. Taxonomy (NCBI): domain Eukaryota; kingdom Viridiplantae; phylum Streptophyta; class Magnoliopsida; order Arecales; family Arecaceae; genus Cocos; species Cocos nucifera. The sequence continues at coordinate 574,764 of QRFJ01000570.1, forward strand.
TAAGCTTTGAAAGTGAATGCATACTAATATGTACAAGCCTATGATGCCAAAGTCAATTAGTTTCATTAATTTTGGCATTCATAGCTACTAGACATTGCATGTTTATAATAGAAAGATCATTCAAATATACTATATAAACATTACCATGCCTATGACCAACAAACTTAATACCATCATTATTGGGACTAGTTACAATGCATAATGAAAATTCAAAAATAACTTTGTAACTCTTGTTACAAAGTTGACTAATACTTAAGAGATTGTGTTTTAAACCATCTACTAATAAAATATTTTCAATATACTTAAAGGGAGTGATACCGACATTAGCTATACCAATGATCTTTCCTTTGCCATTGTCTCCAAATGTGACCATCCCTCCATTTTTAGCATCAAGCGTGATGAATTGGGACTCATCACCGATCATGTGTCTTGAGCATCCGCTGTCAAGATACCATCTTCGATTTTCTCCTTTGGATGCAAGACACACCTCATTCTCATGTGCCATAAGACATAGGTTGACTTGTTCATGAGCTTCTTCCTCTTCGGAGCTTGAGTCATCACTATCACTCCATGTTGCTGAAGGGAAAAATCAGATTTTCCCTGGATTAGATTTGTTCAAATCTGATTGAATCGAGAGGCATATTTTAAAAATTTTTTCTTAGATTCAAATCAGATCTGACATTTTTTAGATCTAATTTTATAATTTGATAAATAAAAAAATTAAATTAAATTAAATCTAAATTAATTTTATCTTGATTCTAGGTAATTCGATTATCCATTGATGATCCTACTGATTATTTGAGATTCTGGATCTAGCCATGCAAGCACCTAGCCTCTATCGGTATTCACTTGGGCTGGATCTAAAGATCTTCTTTTTCTTTATCACGTCTCCAAAAATTAGATCTGGATCTGATTTGGAGGATCTTCAAAACTCCTTTTGAAGATCTATTGTTATCTCTGCAGCAATGCTGCCTTCTTCCTTTCTCGTCAGCTTTTTCTTGCCTGACTTGCACGAATCTAAAGCCCAACTTTCCTTGGGCCTGGAGAGGAGAGAGAGGATCAAAAAGGTAGGATGGAGGAGAGAGAGGGGCAATCTTAGGGTATGGCTAGAAAAAAGTTCTCTCAAAGTTGGGCACAGATAGATCTTTATATAGACCCTACTGTACCACATAGTGCCACATCACCCCAGCTAATCACGTTGCTTTATACAATCAGATCTAAATCTGATTAGTGGGATAACATCACCTGATCCAATCAAATGAAAAACCCATAGATTCATCCTTAGATGGTGCCTAAGACTAGTCAAAGTCTATAGGTGAAAGTCGTCTAGTTTGAATTCAAGAAGCAACCTGGAGTCCCATCCGTATGGGACTCCAGGCATCCCTATCCATGGGCACACACCATCCTAAGCATGTGCCCCTTCCTTTCCAAAATCCAATAAGAGGACAAGCCCCTATCTGCTCTCCAATAAGTGCATGACATATGGGCAGATGTCCAAGGATCAAAGGTCAATGTTTGACTAAAGTCAAAGGACAAGAATTAGCAGATGATGGAAAATGGTAGGTGTTGTCTCAAACTTATCTCATAAATTAAGACAATCCTTTTCTGACTTCGACAAGCTCCAATCAGACTAGGTATAGGTACCTGAGTGAGCACAAACTCATTTGGCTCAATTGAGATAACTTTTAATAATAGAAAAAGGAGAATGTTAGGCTCAATCGTATGTTAGCATGATTTTCTTAAACCTAATTAAATCTAATTCAAATCAACTGAATTGGGTTAGTCCAATTGATGACATTCAGATCCAAACACTTATTTATGTAACCCAGTTACGTTCAGTTCTATATGGTAATGGGATATGTCATGATCTCCATCATCAACATCATCGAAACTTCTTTCGATGGATCAGAATTCTTCTGATTCAGACAACTAGAATGATCGATCATCTAAATCATTCTAATTGCTCCCAAAATCCACCAGTGACACCTAGCAGTATATGGTGGCAATCCATCAAAACTGAAAAAGAACTTTTTGGTGCAGCTACTTGTGTGATTAAGTTCTTCTATCTTGAGCTCCGATCAGATTAGGATTAACATGAACTCATCAAATCCTAATTTCTATCATATGATTTAATCATTTGATTCAAATCCGATGTGAAAACCTTAATAGAAACTCTTTCTATTATTTTACTCTCTGCCATGGCCATGGGCTTATGGACTTAATTCTCATGATCATCATAGGACTGCTCCTCATCCATCGAGGTAGATAGATTCCATCTTGGTGTAATCCAATTCCTATAATGAACATGCTATAGCCAACATATATCTCAGGATTTCGAATGGCTAGGAGACTGAGTCATGGTGTAGTCAAACTATAACACCCTCAAGATGAACTGTCGATGTATCTCAGGTCAAAGAATCAGACACACCACTATAGCTTTGAGTCAGTCATCGACGAGAAGGTAGACTTTCTTATGACTACTCGAGATGGTCACACTCAATACCCTCATTCTCTAACAAGTACCTGTACTCTCGCTCCGGTGTCTCTACACCATAGATTCAAGACTCATCTACTATAAAAAGGTGATTGTACACTAACCTTTCGGATCAATCACCATCCTTATGATGATCCTACGGCTAGAAGCATTTTATGAGTTAATAATGAAAATTCTTGTCTTAAATTTTCAACTCTTGAAAATAAGAATTATCATTACCATTAACTCAAAGGATGTATCACAGATACTAAATACACATATGTGATAAAAAATAATCTATTTTATTATTTATAGTCAAAATTATAATTTTGCCCCTAAAAGTGTATTATAAGTGTCAGCTAATTCTGGCTTCTAGGGCACACATATCTAACAAACTCCCACTTGACCTAAAGCCAATTAGCTACAAATCTAAGTCCCATCTTTTCAAGGTGGGCTTCGATCTTCTGCTGGCCCAATGGCTTTGTAAGTAGATCCATCGCATTGTCTGTGGATTCGACTCTCTTGACCTTGATGTAACCCTTCTCGAGATAATCGTGGATGAGGTGGTATCGCCGCTCGATGTGCTTGGATTTCTGGTGAGACCTCGGCTCCTTAGCAAGAACTATGGAGCAATTGTTGTCACAATATAGAGGAATGGCATTTGATGGCATCACTCCGATCTCTGCAACAAACTTCTTGTACCAGAATGCCTCCTTTGCAACTTCTAATGCAGCGATGTATTCTGCTTCCATGGTGGAATCTGCTATCACGGTCTGCTTGAAATTTTTTCAACTGATAGCTTCACCATTGCACAAAAATAGACTCCCAGATGTCGACTTTCGATCATCTACATCGGACATAAAATTCGAGTCTATATACCCCGGACTTGGAGTTCTTCATTACCAAAAACCAACAACATATCCTTAGTTCTTCTTAAGTACTTAAGGATACATTTCACAGAAGTCCAGTGTTCTTCACCTGGATTCGACTGATATCTGCTCGTGACACTCACGACATGGGCTATATCAGGTCATGTACATAACATGGCATACATGAAGCTCCCTATTGCTGAAGCATAAGGGATCTTGCTCATGCGTTCTATTTCCTCAGGTGTGCTAAGGCACATCTTCTTGGAAAGATGAATGCCATGTTTGAAGGATACTAAATTCTTCTTAGAGTTTTCCATACTAAGCCTCTTTAGCACTTTCTCTATGTACATCTTCTGTGAAAGTCCTAGCATCCTATTTGGTCTATCTCTATAGACGTTAATTCTTAGAATAAAAGATGCTTCTCCTAGGTCTTTCATGGAGAATTCTTTAGATAACCACATTTTAACTATGGTCAACATGAAAATATCATTCCCAATAAGAAGGATGTCATCAACGTACAATACGAGAAAGACAACAGCGCTCCCACTGACCTTTTTGAAGACACATGGCTCCTCCTCATTTTTTGATAAAACCAAATAATTTGATCACATCATTAAAATGAGTATTCCAGCTCCGAGATGCTTGCTTAAGTCTATATATGGACCCTTGCAGCTTGCATACCTTGTGATCATCATCATTGGATGTGAAACTTAGCTGTTGTTCCATATAGATATCTTCCTCAAGATATCCATTTAAGAATACCATTTTCATGTCCATTTTCCATATTTTATAATCAAAATAGGCTGCAACGATAAGCAATATATGGATAAATTTAAGCATAGCTATTGGCGAAAAGATATCCTGATAGTCAATGCCTTCGCATTGACTATAATCTTTTGCCACTAATCTAGCCTTGAATGTTTCCATATTTTCATCTGCACCAATCTTTCTCTTATAGATCCATTTACATCCAATAGGTACTATACCTTCAGGTGGATCTACCAAGGTCCAGACTTGGTTTGAGTGCATCGAGTCAATTTTTGACTTCATTGCTTCTATCCATTTCTCGGAGTCAATATCCAATATCATCTAGTTATAGATTTTGGGATCATCACCATAAACCCCATTATCTATGAGGAATATTTTCTCTACATCCTCTGAAATAGACCTAAGTACCTCTCAGGGGAACGAAAAACTCTTTCCGATCTATGAGGTGGAGGAGGTAGTGAATGGATTGGCTCAACCTGATTTGATTCCATTTGGTCCTTAGCTCGTTGCACTTGTGAGACTTTCTCTTTGAGCTTAATCTACTTTCCAATGCTGCTAACTTGAATAAACTATTTTTTAAGAAATATGGCATGTCGACTCATAATCATATTATGATCTTCTAGAATATAGAAATAATATCCTAATGACTCTTTAGGATATCCTATTAATCGAGCTCTAAAGGACCTAAAGTCTAACTTGTCCACTTGTTATCTTTTGACATGAGCCGGATGACCCCAAATTCTGAGATGACTCAGACTTGGTTTCTTACCATGCCATATCTCATACGGTGTGGTAGGAATGATTTTAGAAGGAATCCTATTCAGTAAGTATTTTGCAGTTAACAAACAGTATCCCCAAAGAAAATCAGGAAGGTCTGTGAAGCTCATCATGGATAGGACCATATCTAATAGAGTTTGATTTCTCCATTCTGAAACCCCGTTGAGTTGAGGTATTCTAGGTGGAGTCCATTGAGAGATTATGCCATTTTTCTTGAGATGGTTCAGGAATTTTCGACAAGGTATTTACCTCCTCGATCTGATCGAAGACCTTAATGAATTTTTTAGTTTGCTTTTCTACTTCATGTCTGAATTTCTTAAACTTTTCAAAGACTTTAAACTTGTGTCTCATAAGATACACATACCCATACCTAGATAAATCATCGATAAAGGTTATGAAGTAGACAAAGTTGCCTCTAGTCGGCATATCAAATGGGCCGCATACATCTGTATGTGCTAGGGCAAGGAGGTCCGTGGCCCTTTTCCCATATCCTATAAAAGGAAGCTTAGTCATTTTGCCATGAAGATAAGATTCATAAATTGGATATGACTCGAAAGTCAACAGACTCAATAGCCCAATTTTCTCTAATTTGTTAACCCTATCTTCTGCTATATGACCTAATCTTAGGTGCCATAGATACCTATCATTTGCACTATCCCTAGTTTATTTTGATTTTATGGCATTCATATTTTGCTTGAAATTAAAAATAGATACATCAACGTATAACTGATAAAGATCGTTAATAAAGAAATCACTTGTAATTTTATTTCTTTCATAAAGAATATTACAATGGTCCTTAAGAAAACTAATTATGTAGCCTTCTAATGCAAGGCAAGAAATAAAAATCAAATTTTTGCTTGCTGTAGGTACATAATAACAGACTTTTAATACTAAGTCTAAATCAGATGGTAGTCGAAGAGGATATATTTCCATGGCCACGATAGTAACTCTTGCTCCATTTTCGACGTGCAGGATCATCTCACCATCTCTCAGCCTTCTGCTATCCTCAAGATCCTGCATGAAAGTGCATAAGTGAGCACTAGAACCAAAGTCAAGCACCCAACTGGATGCAGAAGAAATCATAAGATTAGACTCAATGATGAGCATACCTACAGAAGAACCTGTCTCCTTCTTATTCTTCAGGGTGGCCAGGTATGTAGGGCAGTTCCGCTTCCAGTGGCTATTGTTGTTGCAATGAAAATACTTTTCTTTGTTAGTGGCCTTCTTTAACTCTATCTTTTTCTTCTTTCCTCCTTCCATCTTTTGTTTTTTCGCAGTCTTCTTCTTCTTTCCAAAAGAATTTCTCTTGGAAGAAGTCCATTCCATAGCAAGCACTGAGCCTTTAGAATCTTTCATGGAAAGCTCAGTGGTAACCAGCATGTTCATAAGTTCGGCCAGAAAATTTTAAAATTTATGCATATGGTAGTTCATGATGAACTGTCCATACGCATCAGTCAAGGATTGCAGAATTATATCATTCTACAGATCCAAGTCCAACCTCACTTCGAGCTTCTCAAGCTCTTTCAAGTCCTTGATCATCATAAGACAATGATCTTGGACTGACTGTCCATCATGCATCTTAGCCTTGAACAGTCATTTAGTGACTTCATACTTGACTGCGCGACTCTGTTCACCAAACATCTCTTATAGGTGAGCCAATATTTGGCGAGCAGTCCTGATATCTTCGTGTTGGTACTGAAATTCATCAGACATCGAGCCCAACATATAGTATCTAGCCTTATTATCATCGTCTGTCCACTTATCCAGAGATGCTCTCTGCTCAGCAGATAGACGAGCTGGTAAGGTGGGAGGATCCTGGTCCAATACATGAGTTAACTTCTTGAAACCCAAAATAATTTTAAAGTTTCGAAGCCAATCCTTGTAATTTGGTCCGATCAGTCTATGGGTGTCCAGAATTCGTGCTAATGGATTGGATGCAGACATTTTTCTGTAGAGAGTCAAAGTTTCTAGTTAGATATTGTAATTAAGACTTAACCAATTTATTTAGAGATTTTATTTTTAAATAAATTAGCTTCCACTATTTTCTCAGATCCCTACACTCTCTCTGTAGAGATGCGAAAATCTCTATAATTACTAATTTTTAGTGGATGGTGCGGTCCCACCAACTGACTCATCACCTCACCTAACAGTTATTGGTGATGGGTTAGCCAATGAGTGAACAACTCTTGTTCAATGATTCTCTAATCATGATGCATCCAAACTTGGTCTCTAATTCATGAATCTCACAGTATTCGAAATATTGATCCACTCCTTAGTTAAGTCAAACCCACCATTTACATAGATTGAATTTTTAATTGGGTCTCTCATCGTATCCAAAATATTAAGCCCAATCCATCCTCCAGCCTGTAGCATCTAATGCCTATTAGACATGATTGTATCTTTCTGATGCAACTGAGCCATTGTAACTAGCCAAGAACAATCAACCCCGAAAAGGGCCCGCAATCTACAATGGTGGAAGATCTTGACTTAATCTTTTCTTAGGAAGATTTGATTTAGGTCTCATTAAATTAGACTTATCATAGTCATAACCATTATGACTAACCTAGTGGCATGGGTTAGCTCGAATTATTGACCACCTCAGATCAGAACTGAGTCAACAAACATGGCCAGGTAAGTAAGACGGGTGGAAGAGATATGCCATTAACTCAACAAGAACGCATTCGAGTCGAGTAGCTCCTAATTAAAAATCAGTCGATCGTATCTGCCAAACTTATCTTAGACACCAAATTGTTGAGCCAAAACCAATCAGGTTAGCCTACAATCCAGACTCTAACCACTGAGCCTAATTAGGTCTTAGCTTGATCGATCACTTACGTGACTCGATCTTGACCCAGACTTAATCCTATTAGGCTGGTCAATTTAAGCACTGTTGATCCCATCTAACCAACTCTTGATTTGGTTTGATCAACCGCTAGACCTAATTGAGCTATCCAAGCCCGAACCCAATTTTATGAACATGTCTTAGATCTAAAAATTCTTAATTTTAGATCTAATATGTTTCATGATCTTAATTCTTAATTAAGTTTAGGGTTCATAAACAAAATATGTAAATAAGATCCTAGGATTTTGCAGAAAGCAAATTTTTAATTTTTGATTAAGGACGAACACGCAGCACCCCTACACATCATAAGAACATCCCATCGAATGGGAGGAGAGGGTCTTTAAATCCTACTTTATTCTTATGATCGGACCGCCAAGGAGAACGTCTTAATCTAGAAATACAACTAATCTACAAAAACTAATTAGATCTAAGCATATATCTCATATAAGAAAATTGATCTAATTAAAACATGTTTTGTATACATCATATCATGCATATTTTTTAGATCTAAATTATCTCATAATCATCTAAAAAATTAAATTTAAATTTGATCACATCAAATAAAATTTAATCTAGATCCTTTTGTAGAACTATTCTACAACTAGTCTAAACATGCAACTATTATATCTCATATGAATAAATTAAATTTAATTTATTTTCTATTTTTAGATCTGATTATAATATTTATAAGATTAAAAAATAGTAAATAAATAGATTTAAAAATTATATTTAATCAAATAAAAATTATGATTATACTAAACTACACAGAATAATTCTATTCCTAGTCTAGTTATGTATCTCATACATATTAGATCTAGATTAATTAATTTTAATTTTCTAATTTTTTTTATTTTAGATCTAATCATATCTCATATGATATCTGAAATCACTAATTTATCAGATTAAATTAGATCTAAATAAATTTATGCTAACCTGGCTCTGATACTAGTTGAAGAAAAAAATTAGATTTTCTCAGGGTCAGGTTCGTTCAAATCTGATTGGATCGAGAGGCATATTTCAAAAATTTTTTCTTAGATCTAAATCAGATCTAACATTTTTTAAATCTAATTTTATGATTTGATAAATAAAAAAATTAAATTAAATTAAATCTAAATTAATTTTATCTTGATTCTAGGTAATCTGATTATCCGTTGATGATTCTACTGATTGCCTGAGATTTTGGATCTAGCCATGCAAGCACCTGACCTCTATCGGTATCCACTCGGGCTAGATCTGGAGATTTTCTTCTTTATCATATCTCTAAAAATTAGATCTGGATCTGATTTGGAGGATCTTCGAAGCTCCTTTCAAAGATCTGCTGTCGTCTCTACAGTAGTGCTGCCTTCTTTCCTTCTCGTTAGCCTTTTCTTGCCTGACTCGCACTAATCTAAAGCCCAACATTCCTTGGACGTGGAGAGGAGAGAGAGGATCAAAAAGGTGGCATGGAGGAGGGAGAGGAGCAGCTTTGGGGAGTGGCTAGAAAAAAGTTTTCTCAAAGTTGGGCGCAGATAGGTCTTTATATAGACCCTGCTGCGCCATGCAGTGCCACATCACTCCGACCAATCATGTTGCTTTGTGCAATTAGATCTAAATCTGATTGATGAGGTGACATCATGTGATCCAATCAGATGAGAGACCCACAGATTCATCCTTAGATGGTGCCTAAGACTGATCAAGGTCTATAGGTGAGGGTCACCTAGTTTGAATCCAAGAAACAACCTGGAGTTCCATCCATATGGGACTCCAGGCGTCCCTATCTATGGGCGCACGCCATCCTAGGCATGCACCCCTTTCTTTCCAAAATTTAGTAAGGGGACAAGCCCCTATCTGCTCTCCAATAAGTGCATGACACATGGGCAGATGTCCAAGGGTCAAAGGTCAATGTTTGACCAAAGTCAAAGGACAAGAATTAGTAGGTGACAAAAAATAGCAGGTGTTATCTCAAACTTATCTCATAAATTAAGATAACTCTTTCTGACCTGGACAAGCTTCAGTCAGATCAGGTACAGGTATCTAAGTGAGCACAAACTCATTTGGCTCGATCGAAACAACTTTTAATGATAGAAAAAGAAGAATGTTAGGCTCAATCATGTGCTAGCACGATTTTTTTGAACCTAATTGAGTCTAATTCAAATCAATTGAACTGGGTTAGTCCAATTGATGATATCCAGATCCAAACTCATGTTTGTATGACCCAGTTAGATTCAGTTCTATATGGTAATGAGATATATCATGATCTCCACTATCAACATCATCGAAACTTCTTTCGATGGATCAGAACTCTTCTGATTAAGATCACTAGAATGATCGATCATCTAAATCATTCTAATTGCTCCCAAAATCCATCAGTGACACCTAGCAGTATATGATGGCAACCCATCAAAACTGAAAAAGATCCTCTTAGTGCAGCTACTTGTGTGATTAAGTTATTCTATCTTGAGCTCCGATCAGATTAGGGTTAAGGTGAACTCGTCAAACCCTAATCTCTATCATATGATTTAATCATTTGATTCAAGTCCGATGTGAAAACCTTAATAGAAACTCTTTCTATTATTTCACTCTCTGCCATGGCCATGGGCTTATGGACTTGATTCTCATGATCATCATAGGGCTGCTCCTCATCCACCGAGGTAGATAGATTCCATCTTGGTGCAATCCAATTCCTACAATGAACATGCTATAGCCAACATACACCTCAGGGTTCCGAATGGCTAGGAGACCGAATCATGGTGTAGTCAAACTATAACACCCTCAAGGTGAACTATCGATGCACCTCAGGTCAAAGAACCAGACACATCATTGCAGCTTCAAGTCAGTCATCGACGAGAAGGTAGACTTCCTTATGACTACTCGAGGTGGTCACGCTCAGTGCCCTCATTCTCTAACGAGTACCTATACTCTCACTCCAATGTCTCTACACCATAGACTTAGGACTCATCTACTATAAAGAGGCGATTGTATACTAACCTTTTAGATCAATCACCATCCTCATGATGATCCTACGGTCAGAAGCATTTTATGAGTTAATAATGAAAATTCTTGTCTTAAATTTTCAACTCTTGAAAATAAGAATTATCATTACCATTAACTCAAGAGATGTATCACAGATACTAAATACACATATGTGATAGAAAATAACCCATTTTATTATTTATAGTCAAAATTATAATTTTGCCCCTAGAAGTGTATTACAAGTGTCAGCTAATTCTGGCTTCTAGGGCACACATATCTAACAGTTGCCACCATAGCCTTTTTCTTGGATTTCTTGAAAATCTTTTTAAGTTAAGGACATTCAGACTTAAAGTGCTCCGACTTCTTACATTCATAGCAAATAAGGGGCTACTCCCTATCTTTTTTCTTGCTATGCTTTCCTTTGGTAGCTAGCCTCTTCCTCATCCCTTATTTTTTCTTCAAAAATCTCTTGAACTTTCTTGTGATGAAGGCTATTTCTTCATGTTTCATTTCATCGGATTTCTCATCTTATTGAGTGATGGATTTAAGGATTATTATCATTTTTTTCTTGACATCTTCTTCTTGATGTTGTTTCATGCTTAGCTCGTGCGTCATTAGTGATCCAGAAGCTCCTCCAAGGACAAAACATTTATATAATTGGCTCTTGGATTGCAGCAACTTTGGCCTCCTATGTCCTTGGCAAAAACCTAAGAATCTTCCTCACAAGATCACTATTAGAATAAGACTTGCCAAGACTTTTAAGACTAATTATAATATTTGTAAATCTAGTAAATATTATAGTTATTGACTCATCATGCTTCATTTTGAAAAGTTCATATTTGTGCACAAGCATGTTAATTTTTGACTCCTTAACTTGATTAGTGCCTTCATGAGTTACTCCTAACCTATCCTATTTTTTTTTAGTCGACATGCATGTTGAAATGCGATTAAATTCATTAGCATCTAGAGCACAATATAAAACACTCATAGCTCTTGCATTGAGTTGAGCCATTTTCTTATCAATCTCATCCCATTTCTTTTCGGGTTTAATTGATTCCTCACCATCAATTATTTTAGTGGGTGTGTGTGGTCTATTAACTATGATACTCCACATATCATAGTCAAATGCTTGTATAAAAATTCTCATTTGAGCTTTCCAATAGGTATAGTTTGTCCTATTGAAACATGGAGGTCAATTTATGGATAGCCCCTCGGCTAGAGAAATACTAACTTGGGTTGCCATAGATCTTTAGCTCTTTGATGGTTAAATCAAAGTAGGGCTAGAGCATGGGGCTCTAATACCACTTGTTGTCCAGCTATGCAACCCAAGAGGAGGATGAATTGGGTTTTTTAAATTTTAAAGCTAATTTAAAGATATCAAGATTAAATGATGATATGCAAGACGTGTGTGTGAAGTGATTTAGGTTAGAAAAAAAATTTAGAAGATTAGAGAGTAAGAATTTAACAAACCAAGGAAAGAAAAATAGCAAGCACACCACAAACAAGCAAGATTTATAGTGGTTCGGTGCTTTCTTTGCACCTACATTCACTCCCTAAGCTTCTACTTGGAAATTAAAATCTACTAACCATATTCAAACTAAATATACCATTGGAAACCTCCAACCCCAGCTATCCCAAGCTAGAACACTTATTTCTCGGGTACAAGCCAACCCAATATAATCCTATTCAAGATTAGGATCAACCTTTTCAAGTTTTGGAACCCCCCAAAACTTGAATCAAAATAGTAAAGTGGAGTAAAAGATTTAATGACAATCAAATACAAGTTTAGCTCCCTTTGTGAGCAAATAAAATCTTAAGAATGCTTTTCACAATAATGGAAGAAGCTTCTCTAATTTTTCTCAAGATTGATGGAGACTTGAATGAGCTCTTGAGAGGTTGGTGAACTTAAAGATGAAAGCTTCTTTTCTTGATGAATACTTTTTGCTTAGGGATGATAATTAAATCACACCAATCTCTTATATTTTTCTCTATTTAAAGTCTTTTAAATCTTCAATAGGTGGAGGAGAGAATCATGGGCAAGATTTGTAGCCATTGGAGATATTAAAGAAATCATTAAAATCTATCAAAATAAAAAAAATAGTCATTGTAGAAAAATTTTTGTTGCAGGGGTCGACTCATGGCATAAGGGTCGACCTCTGAGACAAAATCTAGAAAAATAGTCATTTTGTATTTTTAGCCTTCGGAATAGCAGAGATTGACCTTGGGGTCGACCCTTGGCACAGAGGTAGCATGCCAAATAGCCCTTTTCAACAGGAGATGACCTAGGGGTCATTCCTTTCGCTTTAAACTTGATTTTCTTTCAAAATAAGCATCCAAAAATCATAGGACTACCTCCAAAAGATTAGAAATCTTCTATACTTGCTCTTGAGACTCTCAGATCAAAACTTGATAAAATTATGATTTTGCTCCTGAAATATAAAACTTTTTTTTTTCAAGCCAAATTCATTAGTAATCTTCTCAAATGCTTTGTAATCATCAAAATCAATTCTTGAAGCAACATCCTTATCTATTTTCGCTAAGAGTAAAGCCTCCACCTCGGATGCTTCAGCCTTGACAACTTGATCCCTCAGTTCTGCAATCTTAGCCTCCAAGGCCCCATTAATACCGATTAGGTGGATGTTCTCTTCTATAAATTCCTTCAATATCATCTCAATGCCTAGAACTTTCGTCTTAGCCTCTTCAGTTCTGTCCAAAGTTTCCGCAGCCCCTTTGGACAGTTGATCCTTTGCCTTTTGGAGGATTGTGCTTTGAATCTCAAGTTCCGTCATCCTTTTGGAAAGGTCAACGACATTTTCTATGAACCCATTTAAGAATGGGAAAGCTACAAAGGCATTACATGAGGTTCGTAAGGACAAATTCTAAAGCGAGGAAACAAAAATAATAATAATAATAATCTATGACCTCGGCTTACCCGGACAAAGCAGTCCAGAGCTTTTGTCCTCCTCATTTTTAAAGGATCAACTAGTATCTTGAACTCGTCAACTAGGAAAAAAAATTTGAGAATGCTTCATAGGCTAGCTTAGAATCATGTAAGGCTGAACCATCATAGTAGACTTCGATCGGTGTAGTCCCAGCAATACTGGCCTCCTTAGAAATTTTTGGCTCATCTAGTGGAGCCTACAGTTTTGCCGCCGTGTGAGTTTTCAAAGCATTGACATCAACATCGACATCCTCGATAGAAAGTACTTCGGGTATTGCAGGCTTACTGGCTCTCTTTCTCCCGAACAATTCCTCCTCTGAAAAAGGCTAGGGGACGTCAGGAGCCGGTAAGACTAAAATAACCTCGCTAAACAAATATTCAATGGAAGCCTCATGGCTCTTGATAAGTACCATAAATTCATCAATAAAAATATTAATTTATCAATTAATTTATATTAATTTTTTAAAATTAATTATCAATTTATATATAATTTTTGAGAAATTCATATTTTTATTAATTAAAAAATTAATTAAAAAATAATAAAAATTAAAAAATAAAATTTTATTATCAATGGAAAAAGCTTATTTTTTTAATCATAACAAAATAAGTTTAAAGTAAAATAGAGCTAAAATGAAGAAGATATGAATTTCTAAAGAAATAAAATAAATAAAATTTAAATAAAAAAAAAATGGCTCAGCCGGCTCCATAAGCCAAGCTACCAAGCCAAGCCAAGCCATCAAAGCCGACTCAACCATTGAAGCCATCAGCCGATCCATGATCCAGGCGTGGACCGTCAGCTCAGCAGAAATCGACGAATCAAGGCGCGACATGTGGCGGACCTAGACCCTTAAAGGGTCCACAAAAATTTATCGCGGCTCACACGGCAATCTGATCTTTTCACTCGATGATAGAAGCGCTGATTGGCTGCGATGTGTAGTGCGGCCGATCCACATGGTCCATAGGAACAGTAAATGCGCGATTGTGCGGCTATGGTAGCTTGCGGTCAAGATCGGATGGTCAGGGTTTATTCCAACTCTGATTTGATTTCTGATTTCACCTGGATCGCCATCGGACGGTAGTGCTTGATTCCAGCTTTGATCCAATGGTCCAGAAAGCTTTCGATGATAATCAGAACTCCTGATGCACGATCAGCAGCCAGATTTCCTCCATTAAGGTGTGATCGGACAGCCAAAATTTAATCCGACCTGATCTGGGCTGATACACATCCGATTTTGATGATTTTTGGTCTGTCGGATTTCTATCAATGGCTAGATTTCATCTAGAATAGTATAATTCATTCAAGACTCTTTTTAATCTAATTTTTACTAAGATTTCTCCATATTTTGATGATTAAAGATCTCCTTAGTCCCACATTGTCCAGAAGAAAACTTTCCAACCCTCCTAACTCTATAAAAAAGATCCCAGGCCTCCAAAAATCAACATCTCCATTCAAGGTAAAGCTTTGGTATAGGATGAAGCTAGGCTCTGGGTTAATGACTGCTTCGAGGCAACTGGTGCTGAGAGGAAAACCTGGGCTTCTACACCATCTTTCCACCCATGCCGATCCAATATCAGAGATCAGGCTATTTTATTTTATTTTTTTTTAAATTTTATGTATTTAAATTCTAAAATTTTAATTAATAAAAAATTTATTATTATACTTTAATTTTAATTTTTTTATTTTTATTGTAATCTAATTTTTATATTTTAATTATTACTTTTTATTTTTCTTCAAGTAGATGCTAAGATCTAACTTATAGATCTTAGTACCAAATTTATTTTTCTACATAATTTAATTTTTACTTCGCAATTTCAATTTTCGACTTCAAATTCTATTTCTAAATTTTTTTCTTTTTTTTAAAAAAGAATCAAAAATTTCAAATCTAAAAATACTATATTTTCTGTGGATTCGATCCGACTCACTGCTATCTACGTATTTTTAATTATTTTAAGAAGTCGGATTAAACTGATAAACATGGTGTCTTAACGATAATATCGCATTTCTATCAAGTTTTTGGTGCCACTGCTGAAGATTATTTTTAATTTTTGATTTTAATTTGCTTGATTTATTTTAAATAAATTAAAAATAATTTCGATAAATGCATCAAGTTTTTGGCACTGTTGTCGGGAAAGGCACGGACATTAAATTTTTTATCTCTTTAATTTTTTTGTAAATAAATTATAAATAAAATTTTTATTTTCTTATAAATATTACTTGCTAATTTTTTTTATTATTTTACAGAAAAAAAGATTAAAGAACAAAAAGAGCCAGGAGTTTTGCTTGGTGAGATCAATCATAACCCTACTTCTCTTTTCTTTTTATTTTATTTATTTATTTATTTTATTTTTAAATTAATTTTAAAAAATATTCATTTAAATCTAATTAAAAATCTCATGAAAAGATTAGAAATCCTAACTACTTAGAACATGCATCATACTATTTTTATTTTTATTTTTATTTATTTATTTTTTTTGGTGATTGCTGGAGGTAAGATAAGTCTTTCATAATTTAATTAGTTGCATGCATCTAGTTTAAGTTGCATAGAACCCTTTGATTGAAAATTTTGTGTGCATATTCATCTTTAAATCAAATTAAGGGCACAACCCAATTAATCAAGATAAGATGGAGATTTAATCACCCTTCCTTAGCCCACAAACAACCAACCCTCATATTGTATTAACCCAAACCTTAACTCTTAAAATCAATTAAACATCGACCCTTAAGGATATTCGAGCTCAATAGGACAAGAAAACCTTAGAGTTGAATCAGGTTAGTGTTAGTCAATTTGACTGATATCTAGAAAAGTGGTTCAGGGATGACTGAGCCTGAAGAAAGGTGGTTACTTAATTGATTCCATTCGCTTACCTGGTCAAGCACAATTAATGTCTAAGGCAAATAATGGAGGGACTCCCACTGATCTTATACTTACCTGACCAGTTGATTGACTGATCCTACACTTGAAGTGCTCGAAGGCTGACTTGAAACAGTTAGGAGCTGTTTAGATCTAGGATAACCCTTAGTCGAGATTGATTGACCAACTTGATTGCTAACCAACATCAAACCTAATTAAACTTAATTCTTCTCTCTCTTTTTAGTTCTAGGACTCCTTAGGACCTCTTCTTTAGAACTTTTCTTTCTTTCTTCTCCTTTCTCCTCTAAAAATAAAATAAAATAGAATAAAATAAAAATTAAATTAAACTAATTAAAAAATATTAAAAATAATAATTAAATTAAATTAAATTAAAATTAATAAATAAAATAATTTAAAAAAATTAATTTTTAATATAAAAAATATTAAAAAAATATTCTAAAAAATTTTTGAACCATACATTAAGGGTTACACTAATATATATACGGTAGAAAATTACTTTATCTAATCTAGCCGAACCCAACCATATCATTGAAAGGCTGAACCGTATTAAATTCGATGGCTAAAAATTTTAGAGAACCACCTAAGCAGATTAAGGAGTATTTTATTCCTTCCATCTATAACTCATCGACTTGTATCCAATTACCTGAAATTCATGCTACCCACTATGAGATCAAGCCGACTACAATCCAGATGCTTCCATCTTTCTATGGAAATACCAATGAAGATCCTTATAAACATCTAAAAGAATTCTTAGAAATTTGCTCTACGGTGAGAATTCAAAATTTAACTAATGATGCCCTTAAACTAATTTTATTTTCCTTATCATTAAAAGACAAAGCCAAGTACTGGCTTGGCATAATAGGAAGACCAATTAAAACCTGGGCTGACTTGCAAAGTAAATTTTTTAAAAAGTTTTACCCCATAGGCTGAACTAATACTATGAGGCGAGCTATCACTAGATTTGCTCAGCTTTCAGAAGAACAGATTCATGAGTCATGGGAGAGACTTAAGGAACTTCTTAGAAAATGCCCACACCAAGGTCTGTCTAAGTGACAAATATTTCAAGCTTTCTATGAAGGTTTAGGAGATCAATACAGACAGATGGTAGATGCATCCTGTGGAGGTGCATTCATGAACAAGAGTGAGGACGAAGCCTATACCTTATTTGAAATCCTGAGTGAAAATTCAATTAACCATGCTTCGTTATCTTTCTACCAAACTTGGGCAGGGATCCATGAATTTAAACATCTAGAATCTAGCCCTAAGACTGATTCAAATTTGATAAATAAAGTAGACTTTCTTGCTCAGAAATTAGATCAAGTCCTAACCCTAGGTCATCAATCTCCTACACAATTCACATCATCTTCTAATTATTAGGAGATTTGTTCAATCTATGCTAGCCCAACCTATCATGTGAATGAATATCCTAAGGCTACACAATTTTCATCTTTTATCCAAGAACAAGTCCAAGCTGTTCAAGACTACTCCAAGCCGGTTAATGATCCATTTTTAAATTCATATAACTCTGGCTGAAAAAACCATCCAAATTTTTCTTGGAAACCACAACAGACTCAAGCTCAGACCCAAACTCTATCAATGCAAAATTATCAGAATAGACCCTAATACCAAAACTATGCCTATAATAATGGTCAGTCTAGTCAGTTTACCTAGCCATCATATAACAACTAGCTATCATACCCACCTCCTCAATAGACCAATTTAATCGATGATAGATTTAACCAACTTCAATAATTGATTCTGACTCAACAATAATCTATCGCCAAGCTAGAAGCTCAAATCGGACAACTAGTAGAGTCTAACACGAGGAGAAAATTAGATCAACTATCAAGCCTACCAATTTCAAACAATCCACCTAATATCCATCAATCATCTGGATTAAATTATCAATCTAATGTCCCACCTAAGAATCCTCAATTAGAGAATGCCAAAGTAATTTCTGAACTTAAAAGCTATAGAATTCTTATGGACCCATACCAAGATCAGATAAGAGAGGCTAGTACTGATGCTAGCCAAAATAAAAATATAAAGGAACTTGTTAGTACTGAGACTAACCACATAGAAGAACCCGAGCCAAGAATTAGTATTGATGCTACTTTCAGTTTAAATGAGATAGAAAAAAGAAAAAAGAGAATAGATGATTTATCCAAAACTTATAAACCTAAAAGCCCATTTCCTTCAACCCTAGAAGCAGGTTCTTCTTACAAAAATCAAGAGGCATGTAGTAAAGAGTCAACGGAGTTGTTTAAGCAAGATCACATTAATTTACCTTCAAAATTAAAATCACTTTTAGTCACCCTTCCAACACCCATTGAATCAAACTTAACTCCTAACATAAAAACTCAATTCATAAGCATTTTAGAAGAACAAATAGGAGAAATTCTTAATAAACATGGGTCTAAGAATGGGATCACAAATTATATCTCTAAAATTAATAATGATTATATCAATAATGGAATTATAAATCAACTTTCTAAGATTGGCAATCCAAAACCATTAAAATTTATCAATCCAATATTCGATACAGGATAATAAGCTGCATTGTGTCTGGCTGAAGATGGTAAACTTAGCACTTATTGGGAGGCAATCCAATATTTAATTTTTTTTAGTTTAATTTATCCTTTCAGTTGATTTTCTTTTTAGGATAATTTGAATAAGTTGAAGAAAGAGCTTAAATTTTCAAAGACATGTGCTAGACCAAAAATATACTAAGTCAAGTATTTTTTTTCATGTTCTTTATTACACCCTTTATTTTTTTCTCCATTGAGGATTATGTCAATTAAGTTGGAGGAAGAAAAATAAAAATTTTAAAATATTAAGTCCTCAAAAAAGTTAGTATTTAGTATTTAGACACCTGATTATGCTTAAGAATCAAATTAAACTAAGCATTTTTTTAAAAAAAATTGATACACAGATTAGAAAATCTATGAGATATTGAGAAATCAAGTATTAAAAAAATTCAATAAAGAGTTAAGTCTAGAACATAAAAAGTTTTTTCTGGAATATTTTTAATTACTTCTACTAGCATCAAAGAAAAGTCTACTTTTTATAGGCTTATATAGGATAACTATACGTTTCTTCATATAATAAATTTATTTTAATAAAATAGTTTTCAAGTACTTCTCATCGAGTAACTGGGCCTCTTTGCCTAAGCAAGCATTGAGTTTCGCATCAAAAGATGGGAAGGGCAAAGAAGCTCGTTATAAAGCTAGTCTTAACTCATAGTCTGTTTGATTCGAGCTAATAAGTTCGAGGGGTATTCTATACCTAGTGCCCTAAAGCCAACTGATTTAGGAGTTATTGGCCTAAGACTCGCTACATGGATCAAATAGAAAGCTTAAGGGGTTAAGACACTCAATAGTGGTATAATATTAAAAAAAAAAAATATTAGTTTTTCACCAAGTAATCGAGTCTTGTTGCCTAAGTAAGCAATGATATTCACATCAAAAAGTAGGCAATATAAAAATAAAAATTAATAAATGAAGGATGGAAGTAGCAATATACTTATCTATATAAAAGTTTAGACAAATCAGAGATAAAGGTGGGATAATTTAAAAAAATTCTAAAAAATTTAATATTTTTTACTTAATTTTTTTATTGATAAGTATTAATATCCTAATGATATGTCTCACTTAAGCTCTACTAAATATCAATGGCCATTTTGAAAACTGCTTCGATAAAATTTGAAACTTTAAAGTTAAAAGGTATTTAAAACTAAATTCTTTTTTTACTCGAGGATGAGCAAAGCTTAAGTTGAGGGATGTGATAAGTACCATAAATTTATCAATAAAAATATTAATTTATCAATTAATTTATATTAATTTTTTAAAATTAATGATTAATTTATATATAATTTTTAAGAAATTTATATTTTTATTAATTAAAAAATAATAAAAATTAAAAAATAAAATTTTATTATCAATGAAAAGAGCTCATTTTTTTGATTATAATAAAATAGTTTGAAGCAAAACGGAGCTAAAACGAAGAAGATATGAATTTCTAAAGAAATAAAATAAATAAAATTTAAATAAAAAAAAAGAAAATGGCTCAGTCGGCTCCACAAGCCAAGCCACCAAGCCAAGCCAAGCCATAAAAGTTGACTCAACCATTGAAGCCATCAGTCCATCCATGATCCAAGCGTGGACCGCCAGCTCAGCAGAAACTGACGAATCAAGGCGCGACACATGACGGATTCCTATCAATGGCTAGATTTCATTCAGAGTAGCAGAATTCATTTAGGACTCTTTTTAATCTAATTTTACTCAAATTTTTTTATATTTTGATGATCAAAGAGCTCCTTAGTCCCACATTGCCTAGAAAAAAACTCTCCAACCCTCCTAGCTCTATAAAAAGGACCTCAGGCCTCCAAAAATCAACATCTCCAGTCAAGATAAAGCTTTGGCACAAGATGAAGCTAGGCTCTAGGTTAATGGCTGCTTCGAAGCAACTGGTGCTGAGAGAAAAAGCTGGGCTTCTATACCATCTTTCCACCCATGCCGATCTAAGATCAGAGATCAGACTATTTTATTTTATTTTATTTTATTTTAAATTTTATATATTTAAATTTTAAAATTTTAATTAATAAAAATTTTATTATTATACTTTAATTTTAATTTTTTTATTTTTATTATAATCTAATTTTTATATTTTAATTATTATTTTTTATTTTTCTATAAGTAGATGCTAAGATCTAACTAGTAGATCTTAGTACCAAGTTTACTTTTCTGTATAATTTAATTTCTACTTCATAATTTTAATTTCTGACTTCAAATTTTATTTTTAAATTCTTTTTTTTTAAAAAAAAAAATTAAAGATTTTAAATCTAAAAATACTACCTTTTCTGTGGATTCGATCCGACTCACTGCTATCTACGTATTTTTAATTATTTTAAGAAGTCAGATTAAACTGATAAACACGATATCTTAACGACAACATTACATTCCTATTAGCCCTCCTCTAGAACTGGAAGCTCCAAGTCGTGCGAAATCTGGACGATCTAAAAGTCCTCAACACTGAGAAGACTAGGCTCCTCGACTACAGGAGATCGTTGCACTAAGAGAGGTTTAATTCGAATATGGGTAGACCTCTCACCTGCTGTACGAATCTTTATTTTACGATGATCTTATGGAACCCCAGCTTTAAGAGGACTCTGATCGATTCCTGAAATTCAAAGCATTGATCATCTGGCACCAAGTCTACATACTTGAAAATTTTTTTGATATAAAAGAAAATAAATACGTACCGAAAGATTTGAATCGACTGATCCCAATATTAAACAAAATCTGTTCGAATAATAACTCCTTCAACTCTGGAACCTCATAACTTCGCAGGGTCTTCAGGTCCTATTCTAAATGCAGACCAAGTGGTGGGTCCTTCAATAGATTCTTCTACAGCTCTCCCCAATTGACGAAGCCCCAATCTTCTCTTGTGGTTTGGAAAATAAACAAAAATCTGATCTTCCATCCATGAATGGTGGAAGGAGCGCTTTAAATCAGTGAAGGAATATTTTTTTTTCAATCTAGAGGTCACGTACCATCAATTGCGAGTCCCAGGATGCCTCTTCATCATAAAATAGTAATGAAAGAGCATTACAGTCGGCTCCACCCCAGCCAGAAGGCATGCCACAGTGAAGCCACAAATATGGTGCTACGAGTTTGGCACCACCAAACAAAGCGACATCTCCAGAAAGTGAAAAAAAGTGATAAAAAAAGGATGAAGAGGAATCCTCAACCCGGCCTAGAAACACTCCTCATACACTCTGATCTGATTAGGAGGAGGGCTGCAGACTTGCTCCTCCGATTTGAAAACTTCAAGTTGAAACTCTGGAGGAAAATTGAACTAATCATGAATCAGTATCAGGCATCCTCCGTTACCTCTGATCGAAAGGCCAAAGGGGCAAACTCAAAATCTTCGGATTGGGCCATTTTTGCGAGAGAAAGAAAAATAGACAAAAATTCACGGCAAGAAGAAGATGATAAGATTCAACCCTTATTCTATCTAGATCTTATATAGAATTGGTGGAGATCCAAGTGATTCATTTTCTTGGAATATTAAATGCATGCGGTAGATATCGATGCATCGTGGACATGTGACAACTGGTGATTAGATGCGATCCTTGCGATCGATACAACAAATCGGTATGGAGAGCCAAAATAGTGTCTTGCTCCACTCATGAGGCAGTGTGTGAAGACGTGCCATAGTAATCGGTACGCGAATAGTGGTTTAAATTCCATCCCTCCTGGCTTTCCACGAATCGTTGGATGGACAGGCCAAGGATAAGGAGATAACTTGTTAAGCAGAAAAATGGGTTCAATAATCCAGAACATTTTAGAAAGATAAGAAAAGAATAAGAAAGGAACCGCTTCAGTGTAATAGCATTTCTTTCATATATGAAGCCTTGATACAAAGTTTCGGTACAAAAAAAAAAGAGAGAAGAAAAGCATATGTGCATGAGGATGTCATTAGGAGCTCCTCGACAATTTGCCTCGGAAAGATTCTCCTCCTGGCCTCAGATTGAGCTCTCTATATGTCAAAATCTGTCTCATCTTCTTTGACAACAAGATCAGACATATCTAAGAATTCGATGATACAAACATGAATTACAGATTGCAAGTTAACATCCGATCGATCTGTATGTAAGGACTCAGTGGCTCCATCAAGAAGATAAGGCAAAACTATTCCTTTGCACTCATTAAAGCCTGCATAAAAGTTCATCTTACATGGCTTAATAACAGAGTTTGTCCAAGCTTTTCTTAACCTTTCGAGTGAATTGTTTAATATCTGGGGTTTAGTTGGAGACCTCCGAGCTATAGGTCCTCCCATGGAGGAGGAAACTTGGGACTTCCGTGAAGCTTCCTCCATGTGATGACCCTCGCTTGAAGTTCTGGGTCTCTTCGTCAGTCGATCATCAAAATTTTGGAGAAGTAAGGTCTCAGACGAAGATCCATCCCTTTCAACAATGGTCCTCTTCAAGCATCTGATGATGTCATAGGCACGACGACATTCTCGATCGACTTCTGACTTCTGCTTCTCGAGGACCTCGATCCTATGATAAGCTCTACTCAACTCATCAGCCTTTCGATCAATTACTTCTTGAGCTTCGAAAAGGGCTTTCTAAGCAATCGATCTACTTAATCAGGTCGCAATTAGCAGCTTTCTCCTGGTCAAGGCAATATTTGAGCTTTCCGAGCTCATTCTTCGCTTCCATAAGTTCTAAATGTGAAAATCTAGAAGCGGCCCCGATGAAACTCGCCAGATAATGACCGAGTAAAGCCAAAGAGTAGAAGGCTCCAAACACCTGATGTTGGACATCTTCGCCTTCTAAAGTGAGCCTATCTATAGGAGGGAGATGCCTCCTCAAGAAATCGATGGCGACTCCCAAATTATTTACAGTAGGAGAAGAGGAAGGAATCGACGATGTTTGGGGTGCCTCCTCCTGGATCCTCGTTGGGAAAATATTTGAACCAGGAATCTCTACTCTCTGTGGTTCGATAGTCCCAACTACATCGATCGAGTTGAAGGAGTTGGAAGCCTTAATGGCTCCTCTTTCTGACTCTTTGGGAAGATTGGCTTCCATCTCTGAGACAATGCGTGCTAGGAAGGAAATAGGGATAACCTCTGTGGGAGTTTTCACTATCACTTCTGTCACCGTCTCTACATTTTCCCCATTGAATCTATTGGCTCGACCCTAACATTACCCATTGAGTTTTGTAAATCACTCTTTGACAAGGACCTATCCCCTTTCACATCATCTAGGACAAGAGGGGGAGATGTTAAAGAAGCCTCCAGGACTTCAGCAGAGGAGCTCCCGGAAGTCTGGCTTTGAGCGGGTGAAATCTTGGCTCACAATCTTTGAGCCGATAGCCTCTTCAATGTTGCAGCCATCTGAGAATCCATTTGGAGCAAAAAGCCTAACAAGACAGCTCCAAAAGAAGGGATGCAAAAAATGGAAGTTTAATGTTTAGTAATGCTTTTCGTTCTCCAATTATCCTTTCCAAATGCTTTATAGTAAAAGGGGAGAAGACAAGGAGACACTTATTATTAAGTTTGTCCTTTTCCTATCAACGAATGGAACGGATCTTTCAATCGTAACTACTCTCGCCTCAAGAAATGGCAATAGCAATGATCAAACGTTGGAGTACAACTACAGATAGAAAATTAACTCATCCAATCTGAGGTGTTGTCTATGATTAGTTCTTTCACCTGATCCTCAGACTCAGCACTAGGAGGGTAGTGTTCTAGTAGTAATAAAATGCCTCAGATCGATTGATATAACTCAGAGGCACTTTAGCTCAATCTATCCTGACGAGCGCTTATGAATTAGGATATTATTATAATATCCTTTGAATAGATGACTAATGTCGGAGGGCCGATCTGATCCAATATTTATGGAAACACCCCGGTTGGCACCTATCCTCTTTAAATCACCTCGAATAAAGAAAGTTTTCTGCGGATTGACCGTAATACAACTGTAATCAGGTCGTAAATAAGCTGCCACCTACTCGTCCAAAATCATTGACAATAAATTAGGAATCCTAATCACACTAGCAACCATTATTCCGTTTGAAAGGTTTTCAAAAATCTCGCCACGACAAGGTTAGTGGCTTGAAATTAGCGGAATTGCGTAATCATCGTGTAAAAATTTTTTCATAAATACCATAAATCTCGAGGATCTAGGTAAGCAAGAAACTCCTCTCAAAAGAAATTAGCTCCTGCTTATTTTTAACGTGAGCATCAGAGGATCCTCATCGGAGATCAAATTCTCCGATCCAGACTTTGTTTTGTAGGTTCTCAAACTTGTTTGCATGGAGCCATTCCTCCAATTCTGAAGCCGATGATTCTCAACTATAACATATATATATATATTAAAATAAATAAATAAATCTCTGTCCATCATGTACTTTGGCATGTGTACCAAATTGAGAAAATTTTTACAGAGGAGTTTTGGGTTTCGGCATGAGTGAGATGATGGAAGCAGGGAGAGGAGGTGATGAGGGGCCAGTGGAGGGGTTTCGGGTTTCGACGGATTCACCTCTCCCTCACCATCATCCCACTACCACTATCGTCCCCGTCCTCCTCTGCCCTCCTTCACAAGCAGGTTTTTCTAATCGAAAGCTTATTTGTTAAGCATGAGAGGTTGTTGATTTTCTTTTAGGTTGACAGTAGCTTTGATATTCAATTCTTGTAAATTAATGGCATGTCATAAGATATTCTAAATAAATATTTTTTGGCTGAAAATTGATGTGACTCAGGCTATGATGCTCCCACAGTTGACATGGAGAAGGCAGAAGAAGATAGAGATGGTTGGCCCATGGAAGGCTAAGGTGTATGACATGTATCATGTGTTGGTGAGTGTGAAATCTCGATAGATCTCTAATGCTATGACAGATGAGGAATTCATTTCTTCTTGCAATGGTGGTTATGTTGGTGAGCGACGGCAAAGACAACTGCTATGAGACTTACTGCAACTTGCTAAAGTAGATGGATGGGGAGAGAGAGTGTGTTGTGGGATCTAGGAGAGAGAGTGTGTTGTGGGATCTAGGAGATTCGAGATGGAGGGTTTTGCATATTTTGAGAAAGAAGGGGAAGGAGGTTGGGTGGGGAGACAGAGAGAGGACATTAGGGGGAAGGAGGACTGATGGGGGCTATGTTGTTATGGGTGAGGAAATGGGTGGAGGACCAGAAGAATTGGATGAAGATAAAATTTTAAATTTAAAAAAATAAAATAATTTATAAATAATTTATAATTTATATTATATATGAAATATATATTATTATTTTAAATATTTTAAAATATATATATAATATATATTAATAAATTAATAAAATAAAAAAAATATTTTTATAAAAAAATTATATTTCATGTACAGTAAGTATCTATTAAAATGTAGCCCTGCATGAGGCCCGGGAGGGAAAGATGATGGGAGGCGGCTGCAGCAGCGGCAGAGGTGGAGCTTATCGCCGACTCGTGTCGGCGATAAGCTCAGCCTCCGCCTCAAGGATGCCGGCGTCTCCACTGTCCAGATCAACCTCGCCGAGGAGCTCTCCTGCCCGCCCCAATACTGCCATCCCCTCGCCTCCCTCTTTGGTTTCATCCAGCGTGCCGACGTTCATGTCACCGGCATCGAGAAGTTGCGGTGGCCTTGATGATCATGGATGCCGCGGTGGCCATGATGATCATGGATGCCGCCGCAAATGTTCGTTCTCTTCCCTCTTTTCTTTATATTAATTGGGGTTAAGATTAGGGTTTGGAAATTGGGATTCCACCGGCATATCCGATGTTGTGCTTTCTTTTTTTTCTTAAATAACCTATTTGTCCCTCTCATCGGATTTAGGATGGAGTGAACTGAAAAATTCTTTTAATCTATTTGTCCTCTTGCTGGTGTGGTGTCTTTTCTTTCTTTCGCCAAACCACAACTGCACTGCATCCGGAGGTACGTGGAAAGAGACCGTAGGATGTCATTTGGTTAGGATTATGGTCCAAGGAGGCCATCCTATCGGGTTACCAGGCACTCTGAGAGTTTCTAGAACTTTTGATGCATGCACTACTACTATGAGAGCTGTGGTATTAGACTTCGGCCTTCACCCTTGAGGACACCCTTGATGTCTATAGCCGAGATGCGGGCGCTAGCATCGTCAAGTGTGCACTCCATGACAGAGGTGGGTTAGGTATTGACACTCCATGACAGAGGTGGGGTAGGTATTGACAAAAGGAGGGGACGGTCTTCCGCCTCCGTTGAGTGTCGGTGGCGACAGCCTTTACAACCGTGGGAAGAGAGTGGGCATGGGGGGCTCTTGCGGAGATCGAAGAGAGGATGGTTGCAAGAGGTGAAGAACAAAGTACAGAAAAATAAATTTTAATACGAAAAGAGGGCAAAAATTTTAGAAGAAGATAAACCACATGGGATTTATGAGAATTCTAAATTAAAAAAAAATAAAACAACTTATAATCCAGGCTATACATAAAATATATTTTTTATTATTTTAATTATTTTTAAAATAAATATAAAATAGATATTAATAAATTTATATGTTAAATAATTTTTTTAAAAAATTATATCCCATGCACTCTATAAGATTATAAACTAGTTTTATACATATAATTAACCCTGCTCCTTGTTGTCTTGTAAGTTGTAAACTTGATTTTTTCTCGAAAGACATTTATTTTGTCGATACCAATATATATCTACAAGTATCAAATTATATGCTATTAGATATAGCAATAGATCGAATATTAGATTAGATCGGCCTATATCCATATTCGCTCCACAAGTAGAAACTCCACACCCATATTCGCTCCATATCCATCTTGGATCGGATCGAATTAGGTCAAATAGAAATATAGGTAGGATCAGATCGGATCAGATCGATCGGTGCATGTAAATAATATAAAATTAGTATAATTTTATAAAAAATAAATATATTAAGATTATATCGGGTTGGAATATATCATTATCCATATTTAATCTGAATTTACTTTGAATATTTTATTTAGAATTCATATCCATCTTGAATTTTAATTAGATTGAATAAAATTTATCTCAGGTCGAATCGGCTAAAATTATCACCCCCGGCTGTTAAGCAATATAACAAATTCAATGGTGCCCAGAAACGACAATGCCGCTGATCCTGTGCATTCTGATCCACAGCTGAGTTTTGCTCCACGGCCCACGTAGCGTGCATGTCAAAGCACTTTTGTTAGTGTTGTTAGGAAGGCATTCTTCTTCTCCTCTTGGCATGAGGTATTTCCATCTTTGTTTTATTTTTGAGAAGATACTTCCACCAAAATTTATATTTTTCTTCTTTCATTATTAGAAAGTAATTGCATCAGGCTTCATCAAACTTTTGCTTCTGTAGTGAAGGGAACTGACATGCAATATATATTTGACTTGGACCCCCTTGACATTGGGCTAAAGAGAGCTTCTTCTGGAATCCTAATCTCTCTTAGGTGATTTTAAAAGTGCTTGGTAAAAATTTTAAAATAGCTTTCTAGATCACCTGAAAGCCAAGGAAGATTTATTAGGGCCAGCTTTGCATGAGATGTGTTAGGAAGCTTTCTTTTTCTTTTAACATATATGAGAAACCTAGGTTTGATGACCGACAACAAATTTTTTAAAAAAGATTAATTTGAAAATAGTTTCTAAGTTAATAATACTTTATAGTAATATTTTTTGTTAAATAATATAATAATAATACAATATAATAACATAATAAAATTTAATTATTTTATGTGATATTATAATGATCTTAGATTATTATCATTATTATGATTATTATATTATAATAATTATACTTAGGTCAAATATCGAAATAGATAATTTATTAATTAAGAATATTTTATAATTATGGTTCTTGATTGTGTAAATTGTTAGATAATTGAAAATATTATGTCATTTCCTTTCATGATACTAAAAGTGTTTTCTCAATTTGATTACCAAATAGATGTTAAGGTTCCATAATATTTGGGAAGGGAACTTATCAAAGAGCAAATGATTTTTGATTAAAACTTTTACAGCGAAACCTCTACTACTGAAAATTTTATTGAGAAAAGATCTACTAGCTACAGCAATACCAAATAAGACCTTAGTGATGTTACATATTCTGGTTGCTGACCATAATATTGCCCAGAGCAGTTAATAATTACCTCCATTATCCATCTATGATGTTGATGGAAAACTCAAAGCTGTATAGCTGCCTCGTTTCACCTCCTATGAAATGAATCAGATGGGTTTTTGGGCCCATCTTTGGCCGTCCATTTCTCATATGTATTGCATTTATCGAAAAGTGGATTAAAACTTCTTCTGGCTAGGGTATTACCAAAACTGAATATCAACTTGTTAGACCCAGTGGAAGAGAACCAGCCCCTTCGGGGTGTCCATGGATTGGATTGGGTGGCTCATGCCGAGCACGGTCCAAACCAGAAACTAGATCTATCACACCAGGCCAAAACTATCTCCTATTCAGCTTTCACTATAGGAAAATATTTTGTGCATCGTGGGCAGTGCAGGCGTGTGATTGGCTCAAGCATGATGCCAAAAAAAAAAATTTTTTTTTCAGCCCCATATGAGTTAATCACCGCTGGTGGTGCGTGCTGCACCACTCATGATGCACAAAGAATTTTTCTTTTGCTATGTTTCAAGTCGAAGCCCGACCTCAAGAAAAAAAAAAAAGAAAAAAAAAAAAAAAAAAAAAGATGGGACCTGGCCTACCTTTTCCCAAGCTGATAAAAGTCTTATGAATGACCATGATTGTGGCCATGAAGCTTCTTGGTCATGTAGAAACTCATGAAGTTAAAACATCCTAGACTTGATAAATGGCTGGCCGTGTTACCCCAAACCGTCCGGTTTGGAGCGTACCGAACCCGAGAACCGAGATAGTTTGCACTGTTGTTTTAGACCAGTACCCGACCCAAGGCAGCATCAGCCCTTGGGTGATTGTTTTTCCCAACCTCAAAGAAGAGACCTCATCTGAACCAATTTGGGGATCTTGTTTCAATGCCTTGGTTAGGGCACACGGAATAAAACTTCAGCCTAGGGCCACTGAGCCAGCCTTATATGGAAACTCATAAAATGTCTGAAGTAGCGACTAAGGGCAGAAAATTACTATAATAACAAAGTTCCTCCTAGAATAATTTAGACAGCATGCGTTTATAATAAAGTTTCACCATGAAATAAATGGATAGCATATGCATTATGAAGGCAGCTTTCTAAGTCCCATGCCTGCAAGAATTGTACATAATGAAGCAAGTTGGACAGACACTAGTCATGTATCTGTTATCGCACTGGAATCTGCACTAATTTTGAAGGGTGATTGATGATCTCAACGGGGAACAAAATTGTCAAGAAATAGAATCAATCAAGCATTTGTTTCAATGGAAAGTATGTTCAGAAAAACAATGTTATGCGTCTCCTGAGTCATGAATACAGAAATGGCAGCATCCTTAGGCATGATTCCAGAAATAATTCACCCCACCTTAAGGTGAATGAATGGAAAGGAAGAATGGACTATGGCAGTACTCATATCATATCTGATGATTGCATTGTAGGACATAGTTGCTGTGGATTCTAAACTCAGAGAAGGAAAGCAACAAGAGCATGTAAGACTTGTTCAGGATCAGCCCACTTCTTTGTTTCTGCTGCAACCGCAGTTTGGGATTCAACCGATCGGATGTTATAAGTTCTCTGGTGATGGAACAATTTTAAACTTAGCAAGCAATGCTGGACAGAATATATTACAAGTTGCAGCTCCTGATATTATATGGTGTGTAATGTGGACATATTTTCCCCTCACCTGTGTAGCATTCTTAAGAGGACCCCAGCATTCCACACGATTATACCTTTTTGATTTGGAATGGAAGTATACCCAGACTTTAGCCTCCATCAACTCCGGGTGCTTGCTGAAGAGTACTGAATCTCCATGTACAACAGCTTTGAGAACCTAGAAAAACTCAATTCAACAAATTAGCCCAATCATATTGACATCTTGATCTCTAGCCTTGAAGTCTTAGTTAAAAGCTGAAGTTCTGAAGCTGACTTCATAACGATCATAAATGTTGTTGCTTGTTGCAAGAACGACGACTACAAAGGTTATGTGATGGTACCGATGACATAAGAACTGCTCAAACTTATGTAGAGGAAAGGATGGGTAGCATCTATATTTATTAAAACATGGACTCACCAGTGGTAGCTCCTTAGAGAAGACATGGTACCTGAACCCAGCAGCAAGTTCTTGCAATAGATTGGCCCCACTTACATAGCAATGGACATGCAAAGATATTTCTTCTTTCACTTTCTTCCACTCAGCCACCACATCATCTCTTTGTAATGTGGTTTGCCTGCTCCTCAACTGTCATCACATGACTCAATTTTACATTGCTTGATTGTTGGCTATTCAGCTTCTACAAAAGAAATGTATCTATTCATGGCTATAGGTCATGTCCAAATCAAACTTGTATCTGAAAATGAAGAGGTGAACTAAATGTTTGAGTTAATATTTCTATAGATCTGTGAACATATTGAAATAGTCTCTGTAGTATAATGATGCCATACAGCAGTGCATCTGATGACCAAAAATATTGGTCACATAGGGTTTTATTTTATTAAAAATCATAGAAAAATTAAGTAATCAAACAAGAAAGATGAGGGGGAATTATTATCTTCTTTCCCTTAGTAGGAAAGTTCTGAATTTACCTCAATATATTTAAATCAGCAACTACAAGGCATTCAATGTAAAGAGTATGCTTATCATGTCATCATTGTTTTAGTGGAATCGTTGTACAGAAATGTCTATAAAGGCATTCTATATTTTGAGACCATTTTGTTAGCTATTTGTGCCAAAAATCATTCAAACTTTTGGAATTATCTTCATCTGGACTTTCTCAGTATGAGTCAAGTCACAAAATTGTATCATACATCAAGTAAGTGGTTGTTGAGTTTATACCACAGTTAGTGACCAGGAAAAACAAAATGTTTGAAAATGCCTTTATATCAGGCCTCATCAACAGTTCATACCTTGTCACCGCTGATGCTGTTGGAGACAGCTAGGGTTAAATTGGCAGTGAAGTCACAGTGTGTGAGAGTGTAAGCTCTGGTGGTGATACCCAGTGGCTGCTTGTCCATTTCCTCTCCCTTGAAGACCACCTTCAGCTTCGAAGCTTCGAAACTTGTTGGAGGTCCCAAAAGCCTAGCAGCCTGATCATGAAAGATGCACATAATACCATAATGTTTCCCTTTTCCCAAAAATACACCGTCATGCATCCCATGTAAATCCCATTCTTCAAAAAAGAAAATAAGGTACAAGAGGCCATTCTACTTGAAGCATTTTTCAATTGTAAAGGAGAGAGTCTTTACAGCTCTGTAAGACATGAGTTTTATCAGAAGAAAGTTGATGGTAGTGACAAAAAGTAAGCAAATCATTTAGACTGTGAGCCATACCATCTAGATTGGCCTTGAAACTGGCAATCACATTGTGTCTCAAGGATAAGTAAGTGACCTATCAACAATCTTTACCCCAAAAACTACCCACAAGTCAATTAGCTACTAGATGGGAGGAAGAAGAATGCCAATTAGTTCTCGCAACTCATGCTGTCAAGAGCAGCACTTTACGGAAGCTTTTTCTGCTAACTTGAAACATGAAATTTTATATGAGTAATGTGTGATTGCCGGTAGCTCATGTAAAGCTCAATGCAGTTATATCTGCCGCAACAAAGCCAACTAACAATTTTAGGTTCTGTTATTGGTGCTGCACATGAGAGTGCAAGACACCAAATTAAAGTAGTTAGTCTGCTCATAACTATGGAATGAAACCAGAGCATTTTCCTGCTATGCACTGTCACAGCTCAACAGACGAGTCCTCTGGCACCCATGCCAAGGCTGCTAACTATGGCTGCAAGCAACTCTGAAGAATGGAATGCTAAGCAGTAAAGCAAAATTTCATGTTTGACCACTCTCTCTGCTTTAGTGCAGAATGCTTTACATTGATATGCAAGTCTTCTATGCTTGCTATGACATCAAAAGCAGATACATATCCATCGTTCTGGATATCCTATACATCAAGTTGTGCGACATTTAATCTGTGATATTTCAGAAGTCCTATCCATTGATTTTTTGTTTCTTGTTTTTTGTGAATGTAGACCATCAGTGATTTCACTAATCAATGAAACGATTCACCAAGATTCTTAACCACATTAGCCAATGTACTTCTATCATAAAAGAGTTTCACAGCGCTTACAATATTGACGGCTAAATCCAGTGTTATGAACTGCAAATTTCAATCCCAAAATTGAAGTCCTGACAGTAATGTTGTCAGCAAACACCTCTTAAAGTATGTTAAAACGTTTATCCATGGACTATAAAGATATCTCTCTTTCTTTTAATCCATCTCTCATGCTATAGGCCCAAGTTAGCTACCTAAACACATAAGCATTGGCCTCTTGCGAAACAAACACCACAAAAATCATAATTTCAAGGTAGAATGGAGAGGCAAGAGAGGAAATTTGAGTACCAGAGAGCCATAGGAGTCTCTCGTGTCACAGCTCCAGACCATGAGAGGCTTGCCCGGAAATGTAGAGGAAGTGGGTCTCCTACCAACCGAGTAGGGGGTATTGGAAGCGAAGGAGAGGTTGTTGGTGAAGGCATTCGCAGGAGAGAAGCAGGCCATGGGGACATTAAGGAGGAGGAGCTTTTAACGTGGCTCACTTCGATCATCTTTTGTGGCCTTCTTCAGTCCTCATGACCAACTTTGGGTAGCTGTAGACGTGGTGCTTCGGCGTGGACTGGAGATATGGCATGGCTTTGGTTTATTGTTGTCACATCTCACTTCCGTGGATTGGAATTTCCCAAGCTTGTTTGTGACCCTCTGTTCGCCACATGAGGTTGATCTTATGGTTCTCAAAATTATTTTTGTTCCGTCTAGCGCCACAAGCTCTTGCTTTGTCAAAGATAGGATGATGACTAATGTTGCCACGCGGAATGTTACTATTGGCCAATCCCAAAATTGGTTGGATAATGTGTGAGAGAAAAGTTAAATGGACGTCACAAGGCAGCTGCATTAACCTTTTTTTTTTTGTGTAAAATCTATTGGTAGATAGAGAATTGCTATACTTCTGTTTTGGGTTTCTTTTTGGGGCTGGCTGGGGGAGGCGCGTGGCGGAGGACGTGGTGCCTAAGTAGTGAAAGGTTCACAGGGCTACCAGTGTGCCAGGACCATGGATCGTCACCATCGATGCATCATAATCACTTGGATGTAGTTTCAAGCGCACCAAAAAAGTAAGGAGTAAGGAGTAAACTTTGCCGTTATCATATGAAATTCCATTAACATGGAGGCATTTCTTGCATTCCAAATAGTCTAGGTTGTATAATTGATCAGAGTTTTGTCTAAGTTTGGCACTCCGAGAGCTAAGATGATTTGTATGAATTGTTGTAAGGAATTCAGCAAATTATTAGGCAAGTGGAGTATTTTCATAGACCTTTGGACATTTCTAATCCAATCGCAGGAGAATATGCAATGTTCTTGATCCTCAAATTCTATAGTACACAACTCGCACCCCAGCTAATGATCAAGAAGAACTCCTCTTGAATGAAGTAATGCTTTACATTGCAGCCAGCCCAAACACAACTTCCACAGAAAAATCTTGACCTTTGGTGCTATCTTGAGCCTTCAGATCTAGCTAAAGTCAATAAGAGATTCTTCATTCTGGTTATAGGCTTTCTAAATATGAGCACATATATTAGCTATCCGAACCTTAGTTCCCGTAATACCACCACACCCAAGTTGATCTTGACAGTGATTCTTGGGAATGGGGAGCGTAAGGATTGAGTTCACCATATCTTCAGAAAAATTGCTATGTAGAAAATCTATGTTCCAACTACCGTCCTCAGTGAGTAGATCAGAAACCATCCAGCCATCTTGGATCATGTCAAAATTTATAGGAACCACACTTTTGTTGAGCGAAACCTCCATGAGCCAAGGATCTTAAAGAAGTCCAATCTTGCTCTTATCTCCGATATGCCATTTGTAAACATCCCACACCCACTTCTATGAAGAAACTATAGCTCTTCATAATGGTAATGCTCCTTGACCAACTCTCCCATCCATTGAACTTGTATTTGTCTGTCACCAGCTTGGCCCAAAGAGATTCTCTATTCAGGTTGAGGTGGACAACAACCTTCCTCATGAGCGCAATTCTTCTTAGCCATAGAGAGTGAAGTCCTAAACCTTCACTCCCCCATGGTTGGCACATAGTTTCCTAGGAGATTAGGTGGAGTTTCTTAGTACCAACTTTATGACCTCAGAGAAAGGATTTGAGGATTCTTTCAAGATCTTACAAGACCCAGATGGAAATCGGCAGATTGGTTATGAAATAGATATAAGTCGAGTTCAAAACCAACTAGATCAAAGCGATGCGCCCAGCTTGAGACAACAATCTCCACTTCCATGTTGCTAGTTTGTTGTGGAACCTATTAAAAAAAAGATTAAAATCATTTTAGTGTACTTTTTTACCGACAAAGGGATGCCGAGGTACTGCCACATTCCCTCATTATAAGGAATGTTCAGCATGTTCATTACTTGTTGTTTGGCTTGAGCTTATACTCTTTGGCTTAAGCAAAAATTGGACTTGTTAATTTTGATGCATTGTCCAGAGTAATTGCAGTACTCCATCATTGCCTTCCTTAGGATCTAGGCGTTCATTTTGGTGGCCTTAGCAATTGATAACAGGTTTTTTGTGAACATACACTGTGTGATTGGATGCCCTCCTTGACCTGGTATATAACCTCTAAGGGCATCGATAGCATATAGCTCATGAAGCAATCTTGATAGCATATCGGAGTAGAGGATGAATAGGAAGGGCAATAATAGGCACCCCTACTAGAGACCCTCTGAAAAGCAAAACTAGTTGGATGGAGAACCATTGATGATGGCAGAGAAGTGAGGATTTAGCCCACAACCCATTATCATAGAGATGAACCTCCTGCTAAAACCTAGATGCACCATGCATTAATAACCATCAAAGCTTGGCAAGTAGTTGCCCCATTCATCAAGTAAAATATCTTATGACTAGTGATAATGTTCTCCAATATGTTTCTATTTAGCACCAATGCTCCTTTTCCTGGCAAGACGATCATGGGGCTGAGAGGCTTCATTTGGTTGATGGTGTGCATGCAGGATTTCTAGCTCTACTTTCAAAATTTTTTCAAAAATAAAATATAATAAAATTAAAAATTAATCTAATTAATTTATAAAGAACTATAGATCTGATCTAAAAATTCTATATTATCAGGATCTAATGTGACATACATGCATAAAAATCTAAAAATAAAAAATATTTAGCAGCAGCAGTAAAACTATTTTACTAATCTACGTGTTTAGAATAAGTTATCTTTGCACGGATAGTTGATTACCGCGATCTGATTACCATGAGAAAGATCTGATCATCATGACACAGCTAAATAGCATGTCTGGCCTCCATGGATGGTCTACACGAGGTTCTGGTCCCAATCAGCTCCTCGCGAGTGCTAACTTGATGTAGGATCGTTCGATGATTGATGCTAATCAAACTCATTTAGTCTCCCTCTATTGATTCTTTGGAAGCTCCGGATCAGCAACAGGGATAGAGGAGAGGAAGAGGAGGATCTCTAAAAAGTTTTGTAAAGTTCTGACAATCAAAACTCATGAAAATAGATGTGAAACCCTAGATTAAAAACTAGGGCAGCACATGCACTCAAACCCTAGCACCTTCCTTTCTCTCTTATTTTATCTCTCTGATTTTTTCCTTATTTTTTTCATGCAGGGAAGAGCTCATGCACAAGAGGAGAGACTTTTGCATATGATTTCCCACATCCCAGAAATCATCATGATTTATTTTGCACAAAACCAAGGGAGGTGTGGAGGGATAGATGAGATAAGGAGTTGGTTCATTCAAACTCAAACTCTTATTTGAATTTGAATGAAACCAATCTCCTCTTATCCAATTGGGGCATAGGAAATCAGATGGTGCACTCTCCTTTGCGTGGAGAAATTTGCACGAGAAACATTTTCTCATGGGAAAGAATGGCGCAATGAATGGTGAGGTGGTGTAAGAAAGACTAGGTCAAACTAGTCTCTAAACTTCTTATCCAATTGAACCAACTCAATCCAAATTCATTAGACCCAATTAAATCAGATTAAACCTAACTAATTTAGGCTCAATTAGGCTTAATTAAATTCTAATCAAATCAAAAATTGATTAAGCAACCCTTAATCAAATTAGAGATCAAACCTTCTTGACGATTAGGTCATCTCATAATCTAATTGGATCAAACCTAATTGAATCTAATTCAATTGGACCTGATCCAAAATTCATTATTTAATCAAATTGAGTTAATTAGTAATCAAGTCATTAATTAAACCTCTCATGAATATAGAATCCAAATTCAGTGGGTGTTCGAGCAATAAAGTTTCATTAAAATAAAATTCTTAATCGAAAAATCCTAAACCAGTAGGACTCTTGACCTCAGTGTCCCAAATGAATAAAACTTATGATTATAGAGTCCTAGACTAGTAGGACTCTCAATCATAGAGTTTCAAATAAGTAGGACTTAGAGTCTCAATGTAGTAGAATTCTTGATCGAAGAGTTCCAATTTAGTGGGACTCTTGACCATAGAGTTTCAGTCTACTGGGACTCCTGATCATCAAGTCCTAGACAACTAGAACTCAGAGTCCTAATGCAGTAAGACTCTCGATCAAAGAGTCTCAATCTAGTGAAACTCTTGACTATAGAGTTCCAAACCAGTGGGACTCTTCACCAGCCATCAGATCAGGTAGGAATCTCTAGTGTGTGTGACCTCATAGGTTCGAATCTAAGTCGGTAACACAGGAATTAATTTCTGTACTAATCAAAATGATCATCTAGCAATGGTATCTGACGTCCGGATAAGTTGAATAGTCGCAAGCACAATATTCAGAACCTACGTAAATATGGTTACCATATAATTTATCTCTTTGATCTCTGTATATAGGATGACTTAGAGTTAAACTATCAATCCTGATAAATACATCCAAATCATGTTTCAAAGTAATTAATCCCGTGACTCCTCACTAGGACTATCTTGACCAAGGTTTTGCTAAATTGAAACATAATTAACATAGCTTCCGAAATCAAAAGTGGTCAATCCCATCTTAATACGTGCACCGACTCTTCAAGTACTTGACTGTACCCAAAAATCTTTCATCACTAAATTAAAAATTCAGATAGTTCGACACCAAAGCATAATGAGTTGCTTGAAAGTCACCATGGTGATCTCAGGTTGGAGGGATATTTATATCCATATTCCATCAGAGCAAATTTTGACAGTAGAAAAGCTCTAGAGTTGGTCACATTCAGTGCAGATGTATTCCTACATCTCACCTGCATGCCATATACCAGTATCTCCGTACTCCTTAATTAAGAGGACAATCAATCTATATGACACACAATGATCTACACTCGATAAATATTGTCATCCTTAGTAACAATGTATCATTTGGTCGTGAACTGGCTTAAGGACTAAATGATAAAATTTTTTTTGTCGATTCTAAATAGTCCTAAAAACTTTACCACAATATAGGAGTTCATTAGAGATGAAAAAATTTATAATAAAAAAATATTAAAATAAATTTTATTCATTAATAATTCATATATGTTGGTGCAGAAAACTGCAGATGCTGAAACTAGCTAGAGTTAAGGAAGATGAGGTCACTATCGGGACCTATAAAATAAGTCTAAACTGGAGGTGGGTGGCTCTGGCAGAATCCTTCGATGGTCAAGTCAGCTCTTTTGGCTAATAGAATTGGTGCTATAGAAAGAAATCATCTAGATCCATTATTCTTAAATGAGTGCTCGATGGGATTTCTTCCCAGCTTTTACTTCTTTCTCTTCTCCAATCATCTCTACCAGATGCCACCCAAAAAGGCATTGATGAGGCAATCTACTGCCTCCATGATCAGATCTCATCCAGATCTACTTGCTCTGACCCCATCTCTGATATCCTAAGTGAAGAAAAATCCTGATTTTTCGGTTCAGGTTTGTTCAGATCTGATCAGATCAAGAGATATATTTCAAAAATTTTTCCTTTGATCTGTATCAGATCTTGATATATTTTCAGATCTGATTAATTCTTATTATTTTAATAAATAAAATAAATAAGGATAAATTAAATCAAATTTAATTTACCTGATTTGGGTAATCCTATTATCCTGTTGATGATCTTGTATGCAGCGGAAGATTCTGGATCTAGCCACGCAAGCGCCTGGCCTCTACCGGTATCCACTTGGGTTGGATCTGGAGATCCTCTTCTTCTCTATCATGTCTCCAAAAATTAGATCTGGATCTGATCTGGAGGATCTTCAAAACTCTTTTGAAGATCTGCAGTCGTCCTTTTGCAGCAGCGCAGCCTTCTTGCTTTTGATCGCCTTTCCTTGATCTGAATCGCACCAAACTAAATCCAAAACTCCTTTTGGACGTGGAGAGCAAGGGGAGAAGAGACTATGGCATGGAGAAGGAGGGGAGAGGCAGCCTTGGGGCATGGGAAATCTCTTTTTTTAAATTAGGGTTGGGCGCAGGGTCTTATTTATAGACCTCTTGTGATCCAACTCCTCTTCCTCTCAACCAATCACAACCCTTTGTGAAATCAGATCTAAATCTGATTGGTTGGAATAGAGACCCCTGGATTCCTCCTTAGAGGGCGCCTAAGACCAGTCAAACTGGATTCTTAGTAGAACTCTGATTGGAATCCAAAAGGGAGGTGGAGTCCTTGTCCAACAAGGACTCCTAGGCGCCTCCTACTTGGGCTCACGCCACCCTTGGCGTGCGCCCTTCTCCTTGCCAGGTTCTGGCAGGGGGACAGGCCCCCACCAGCTCTCCAATAGGTGCATGACATGTGGTCAAAAGTCAAAGGGTCAATGGTCAACGTTTGACCAGTCAAAGGTAGACTTTTGACCAAAGTCAAAGAACAAGAAATGGCAGGTGACCAAAAATGGCAGGTAATGTCTTACAAATAAGACAACCTATTCTGACTTGGACAACCTCCAGTCAGACCATATGAAGGCCTCTGATTGAGCACAAACTCCTTTGGCTCAGTCAGGACAACTTATTTATGATAGTAAAAGAAGAACGTTAGGTTCAATCGAGTGCTAGCACGATTTCCTTGAACCTAATTGAATCTCATTCAGATCAATTGAACTAGATCAGTTCAATTGATGATCACCAGATTCAAACCCTTGTTTGTGTGACCCAGTTAGGTTCAGTTCTGTATGGTAATGGGATATGTCATGATCTCTATCATAGACATCATCGAAACTCCTTTCGATGGATCAGAACTCTTCTGATTCGAACAGCTAGAATGATCGATCATCTAAATCATTCTAATTGCTCCCAAAATCCACCAGTGACACCTAGCAGTATATGGTGGCAACCCATCAGAGCTGAATGCGAACCTCTTGGTGCAGCTACCTGTGTGATTCAGTTCTTCTATCTTGAGCCCCGATCAGATTAGGGTTAAGGTGAACTCGTCAAACCCTAGTCTCTGTCATATGATGTAATCATTCGATTCGAGTCCAATGTGAAAATCTAAATAGAAACTCTTTCTATTATTTCACTCTACCATGGCCATGGATTTCTGGACTTGATTCTCATGATCATCATAGGGCTACTCCTCTACCACCGAGGTAGATAGATTCCATCTTGATGCAATCCAGTTCCTACAATGAACATGCTATAGCCAACATACACCTCAGGGTTCCATATGGCTAGGAGACCGAGTAATGGTGTAGTCAAACTATAACACCCTCAAGGTGAACTGCCGATGCATCTCAGGTCAAAGAACCAGACACACTACTGCAGCATCGAGTCAGTCATTGACGAGAAGGTAGACTTCCTAATGACTACTCGAGGTGGTCACGCTCAGTGCCCTCGTTCTCTAACGAGTACCTGTACTCTCGCTCCGGTGTCTCCACACCGTAGACTCAAGACTCATCTACTAAAGAGAAGCGATCGTACACCAACCTTCCGGATCAATCACCATCCTCGTGATGATCCTATGGTCGGGAGCTGTTTATGAGTTAATAATGATTATTCATGTCTTAAATTTTCAACTCTTGAAAATATGAATTATCATTACCATTAACTCAAAGGATGTATCACAGACACTAAATACACATGTGTGATAGAAAATAACCCATTTCATTAATTATAGTCAAAATTATAATTTTGCCCCTAGAAGTGTATTACAAGTGTCAGCCAATTCTGGCTTCTAGGGCACATATATCTAACAATCTCCCACTTGTCCTAAAGCCAATTGGCTACAAGTCTAAGTCCCATCTTCTCAAGGTGGGCTTCGATCTTCTGCTGGCCCAACGGCTTTGTAAGTGGGTCTGCCACATTATCTGTGGAGTTGACTCTCTGACCTCAACGTAACCTTTCTCAAGGTAATCGGATGAGATGATATCGCCGTCAATGTGCTTGGACTTCTGGTGAGACCTCGGCTCCTTAGCAAGGGCATGGCGCCATTGTTGTCGCAGTAAAGAGGAATGGCATCTGATGGCATTACTCCAATTTCTGGCAAACTTCTTGTACCAGAACGCTTCCTTTGCAGCCTCTGATGCAGCTATATATTCTGCTTCCATGGTGGAATCTGCTATCACAGTTTGCTTGGAACTCTTCCAGCTGACAGCTCCACCATTGCACACAAACAGACTTGCCAGATGTCGACTTTCGATCATCTATATCGGACATGAAGTCCGAGTCTGTGTATCCCTGAACTTGGAGTTCTCCATTACCAAAGACCAACATCATATCCTTAGTTCTTCTCAAGTACTTAAGGATACATTTCACAGAAGTCCAGTGTTCTTCACCTGGATTTGACTGATATCTGCTTGTGACACTCACAGCATGGGCTATATCAGGTCGTGTACATAGCATGGCATACATGAGGCTCCCTATTGCAGAAGCATAAGGGATCTTGCTCATGCGTTCTATTTCCTCAGGTGTGCTGGGGCACATCTTCTTGGAAAGATGAATACCATGTCTGAAGGGTATTAATCCCCTCTTAGAGTTTTCCATACTAAACCTCTTTAGTACTTCCTCTATGTACATCTTCTGTGAAAGTCCTAGCATCCTATTCGGTCTATCCCTATAGACCTTAATTCCTAGAATAAAGGATGCTTCACCTAGGTCTTTCATGGAGAATTCCTTGGACAACCACATCTTGACTGATGTCAACATGGGAATATCATTCCCAATAAGGAGGATGTCATCCACGTACAATACGAGGAAGACAACAGCGCTCCCACTGACCCTTTTGAAAACACATGGTTCCTCTTCATTTTTGATGAAACCAAACTTTTTGATCACATCATTGAAACGAGTGTTCCAGCTCCGAGATGCTTGCTTAAGTCCATATATGGACCTTTGCAGCTTGCAAACCTTGTGATCAGTATCACTGGATGTGAAACCTAGCGGCTGTTCCATATAGATATCTTCCTCAAGATATCCATTTAGGAATGCCGTTTTCACGTCCATTTGCCATATTTCATAATCGAAATAGGCTGCAACAGCAAGCAATGTGCGGATGGATTTTAGCATAGCTACCGGGGAAAAGGTATCCTGATAGTCAATGCCTTCACGTTGACTATAACCTTTTGCCACCAGTCTAGCCTTGAATGTCTCCACATTCCCATCTGCACCAATCTTTCTCTTGAAGATCCATTTACACCCAATAGGTACTATACCTTCTGGTGGATCTACCAAGGTCCAGACTTGGTTTGAGTGCATCGAGTCAATTTCTGACTTCATTGCCTCAAGCCATTTCTCGGAGTCGATATCTGATATCGCCTCGTTGTAGGTTTTGGGATCATCACCATGAGCACCATTACCTATGAGGAACATTTCCTCTACATCCTCTGAAATAATACCTAAGTATCTTTCAGGGGGACGGGAAACTCTTTCCGATCTACGAGGTGGAGGAGGTAGTGTTCTTATTGGCTCAACCTGATTTGGTTCCACTTGGTCCTTAGCTCGTTCTGCTTGTGAGACTTTCTCATCAAGCTTAATCTGCTTTCCAATGCCACTATCTTGAATAAACTATTTTTCAAGAAATATGGCATGTCGACTCACAATCACATTGTGGTCTTCTGGAATGTAGAAATAGTATCCTAATGACTCTTTAGGATATCCTATGAATCGAGCTCTAAAGGACCTAAACTCTAACTTGTCCGCTTGTTGTCTTTTGACATAAGCCGGACAACCCCAAATTCTGAGATGACTCAGACTTGGTTTCTTACCGTGCCATATCTCATACGGTGTGGTAGGAACGGTTTTAGAGGGAACCCTATTCAGTAAATAGATTGAAGTTAATAATGAATGTCCCCAAAGAAAATCTGGGAGGTCTGTGAAGCTCATCATGGATCGAACCATATCCAATAGAGTCCGATTTCTCCGTTCTGAAACCCCGTTGAGTTGAGGTGTTCCTGGTGGAGTCCATTGAGAGACTATGCCATTTTCCTTAAGATAGTCTAGGAATTCCCGGCTAAGGTATTCACCTCCTCGATCTGATCGAAGAACCTTAATGGGTTTTCCAGTTTGTTTTTCTACTTCATGTCTGAATTCTTTGAACTTTTCAAAAGCTTCAGACTTATGTCTCATAAGATACACATACCCATACCTAGACAGATCATCGGTAAAGGTAATGAAGTAGACAAAATTGCCTCTAGCCGGCACATCGAATGGGCCGCACACATCAGTATGTACTAGGGCAAGGAGATCTGTGGCCCTCTCCCCATGTCCAACAAAAGGGAGTTTAGTCATTTTGCCTTGAAGACAAGATTCACAAGTTGGATACGACTCAAAAGTCAATGGACTCAATAGCCCATTTTTCTCCAATTTGTTAATCCTATCTTCTGCTATATGACCTAATCTCAGGTGCCATAGATATCTGTCGTTTGGACTATCCCTAGGTCGTTTGGCATTCACGTTTTGCTCGATAGTTAAAACAGGTACATCAATATGCAACTGATAAAGACCATTAACAAGGAAACCATTTGCAATTTTATTTCTTTCATAAAGAATGTTACAATGGTCCTTAAAGAAGGTGATCACATAACCTTCTTGTGCTAAGCATGAAACAGAAATCAAATTCCTGCTAGCTGC
This sequence comes from Cocos nucifera, assembly GCA_006176705.1. Taxonomy (NCBI): domain Eukaryota; kingdom Viridiplantae; phylum Streptophyta; class Magnoliopsida; order Arecales; family Arecaceae; genus Cocos; species Cocos nucifera. The sequence goes on from QRFJ01000570.1 coordinate 618,936, forward strand.
AGGCACATAATAACAGTCTTTTAAAACTAAGTCTAAACCAGATGGTAATCGCAGAGGGTATGTTCCCACGGCTACTGCAGCAACTCTTGCTCCATTACCGACGCGTAGGATCATGTCTCCATCCCTCAGCCTCCTGCTATCCTCAAGACCCTGCATAGAAGTGCACAGATGAGCACTAGAACCAGAGTCAAGCACCCAACTGGATGCAGAAGAAACCGTAAGGTTAGACTCAATAACGAGCATACCTCCAGAAGGACCTTCCTTCTTGTTCTTTCAGGGTGGCCAGGTAAGTAGGGCAGTTCCGCTTCCAATGGCCGTCGCTGTTGCAATGGAAACACTTTCCTTTGCCATCGACCTTCTTCTTCGGTTCTGCCTTCTTCTTCTTTGATCCTTCTACCTTTTGCTTTTTCACAGACTTCTTTTTCTTTCCATAAGACTTTCTTTTGGAAGAAGTCCGTTCCATAGCAAGAACTGAGCCTTTAGAACCTTTCATAGAAAGCTCAGCGGTAACCAGCATATTCATCAACTCGGCCAAGGAATTTTGAAGTTTATGCATGTGGTAATTCATGATGAATTGCCCATATGCATCAGTCAAGGATTGCAGAATAATATCGTTCTGCAATCCAAGTCCAACTTCACACCGAGCTTCTCAAGCTCTTCCATGTCCTTGATCATTGTCAGACAGTGATCTTGGACTGACTGCCCATCACGCATCTTAGCCTTAAAAAGTCATTTCGTGACTTGATATTTGGCTGCGCGACTCTGTTCACCAAACATCTCCTGCAGGTGAGCCAACATTTGGCGAGCAGTCCCGATATCTTCATGTTGGCGCTGGAGCTCATCAGACATCGAGCCCAACATGTAGTATCTGGCCTTATTGTCTTCGTCAATCCATTTTTCCAGAGACGCTCTCTGTTCAGTGGATGGACGAGCTGGTAAGGTGGGAGGGTCCTGGTCCAAAACATGTGTTAACTTCTCTGAACCCAAAACAATTTTGTAGTTCCTGAGCCAATCTTTATAATTGGGTCCAGTCAGTCTATGTGTGTCTAGGATACGTGCCAGTGGGTTGGACGCAGACATTTTCCTGTAGAGAGTCAAAGATTCTAGTTAGATACTGTAATTTTGACTTGACCAATTTGTTTAGGGATTTTATTTTTAAACAAATTAGCTCCCACTATTTTCTCGGATCCCTACACTCCCTCTGTAGAGATGCGAAAATCTCCGCGATTGATGATTTCTAGTGGGTGGTGCGGTCTCACCAACTGACTCATCACCTCACCTAACAGTTATTGGTGATGGGTTAGCCAATGAGTGAACAACTCTTGTTCAATGATTCTCTAATCATGGTGCACCCAAACTTGGTCTCTAATTCATGAATCTCACCGTATCCGGAATATTGATCCACTCCTTAGTTAAGTCAGACCCACCATTTGCATAGACTGGGTTCCTAATTGGGTCTCTCACCGTATCCGGAAATATTGAGCCCAACTCATCCTCCAGCCCATAGCATCCAATGCCTAATAGACATGGTTGCGTCTTCCCGGTGCAACTGAGCCACTGTATCCAGCCGAGAACAATCAACCCCGGGAAGGGCCCGCACGTCTACAATGGTGGAAGACCTCGGACTTAATCTTTTCTTAGGGAGAATTGATTCAGGTCTCATTAAACTAGACTTGGCTTAGTCATAACAATTATGACTAACCTAGTGGCATGGGTCAGCTCGGATTATTGACCACCTCAGATCAGAACTGTGTCAACAGATATGGCCAGGTAAGTGAGACCGGTGGAAGGAATATGCCGTTAACTCGCACAAGAACGCATTCAGGTCGAGTAGCTTCCAATTAAAAACCAGTCGGTCGTCTGTGCCAAACTTACCTTAGACACCAAATTGTTGAGTCAGAACCAATTGGGTTAGCCTACAATCCAGACTCTAACCTCTGAGCCTAATTAGGTCTTGCTTGATCGTGACTCGATCTTGACCCAGACTTAATCCTATTAGGCTGGTCAATTTAAGCATTGTTGATCCCATCTAACCAACTCTTGATTCGGTTTGATCAACCGCTTAGACCTAATTGAGCTACCCAAGCCCGAACCCAGTATTATGAATATGTCTTAGATCTGAAATTCTCAATTTTAGACCTAATTAATATTCCATAAACTTAATTCTTAATTAAGTTGGGTTCATAAACAAAATATGCACAATAAATCCTAGGGTTTCAGGATCTAGGGTTTTGCAGAAAGTAAGTTTTGGGTTTCTGATTAAGGACGAACACGCAGCACCCCTACACGTCATAAGAACACCCCATCGAATGGGAAGAGAGGGCCTTTAAACCCTTCTTCGTTCTTATGACCGGACGGCCAAGAGGAACGCCTTAATCAGGAACATGTAAATCTACAAAACAGTTATAGATCTATATCATATATCTCATATACAAATTTAGATCTAATCAAGGCATATTTTGCATACATCTCATGTATCAAATCATGCATGTTTTCAGATCTAAATTATCACATAATAATCTAAAAAATTAGATTTAAATTGATCTAATCAAAATAAATTCTAATCTAGACAATTATGTAGAACTATTCTACAACTAGTCTAGTCATGCATCTATCATATCTCATATGATATTTAAAATTAAATAATTTTTATTTGCTGTTTATCAGATGTTATTATAACACTTATAATATCAGAAAATAGTAAATAAGAAGATCTAAAATATGATTTAATCAGATTAAATCAAAGACATGCAAAACTATTCTATAGAACTATTCTATTCTAGAACTAGTCATGCATATCTTCATGTTCTTAGATCCAAATCATTTAATTTTAATTTTTCTGATTTCAGATCTGATCACATCTCATGTGACATCTGAAATCACTTTATTTTCTAATTAAAATAAAATTAAAATCAGATCTAAACAATCTAGAACCATGGCTCTGATACCAGTTGAAGGGAAATCCTGATTTCCCGGTCCAGGTTCGTCCAGATCTGATTAGATCAAGAGATATATTTCAAAAATTTTCTCTTGATCTCAATCAGATCTTGATATGTTTCAGATCTGATTCTTATTATTTTAATAAATAAAATAAAATAAGATAAATTAAATCAAATTTAATTTACCTGATTTGGGTAATCCTATTACCCTGTAGATGATCCTGATTGCAGCGGAAGGTTCTGGATCTTAGCCACGCAAGCGCCTGGCCTCTACCGGTATCCACTCGGGTTGGATCTGGAGATCCTCTTCTTCTCTATCACACCTCCAAAAATCAGATCTGGATCTGATCTGGAGGATCTTCAAAACTCTTTTGAAGATCTGCAGTCGTCCTTTTGCAGCAGCGCAGCCTTCTTGCTTTTGATCGCCTTTCCTTGATCTGAATCGCACCAACCTAAAGTCCAAAACACTTTTGGACGTGGAGAGCAAGGGGAGAAGAGACTATGGCATGGAGAAGGAGGGGAGAGGCAGCCTTGGGGCGTGGGAAATCTCTTTTCATTTAATTAGGGTTGGGCGCAGGGTCTTATTTATAGACCTCTTGTGATCCAACTCCTCTTCCTCTCAACCAATCACAACCCTTTGTGAAATCAGATCTAAATCTGATTGGTTGGAATAGAGACCCCTGGATTCCTCCTTAGAGGGCGCCTAAGACCAGTCAAACTGGATTCTTAGTAGAACTCTGATTGGAATCCAAAAGGGAGGTGGAGTCCTTGTCCAACAAGGACTCCTAGGCGCCTCCTACTTGGGCTCACGCCACCCTTGGCGTGCGCCCTTCTCCTTGCCAGGTTCTGGCAGGGGGACAGGCCCCCACCAGCTCTCCAATAGGTGCATGACATGTGGTCAAAAGTCAAAGGGTCAATGGTCAACGTTTGACCAGTCAAAGGTAGACTTTTGACCAAAGTCAAAGAACAAGAAATGGCAGGTGACCAAAAATGGCAGGTAATGTCTTACAAATAAGACAACCTATTCTGACTTGGACAACCTCCAGTCAGACCATATGAAGGCCTCTGATTGAGCACAAACTCCTTTGGCTCAGTCAGGACAACTTATTTATGATAGTAAAAGAAGAACGTTAGGTTCAATCGAGTGCTAGCACGATTTCCTTGAACCTAATTGAATCTCATTCAGATCAATTGAACTAGATCAGTTCAATTGATGATCACCAGATTCAAACCCTTGTTTGTGTGACCCAGTTAGGTTCAGTTCTGTATGGTAATGGGATATGTCATGATCTCTATCATAGACATCATCGAAACTCCTTTCGATGGATCAGAACTCTTCTGATTCGAACAGCTAGAATGATCGATCATCTAAATCATTCTAATTGCTCCCAAAATCCACCAGTGACACCTAGCAGTATATGGTGGCAACCCATCAGAGCTGAATGCGAACCTCTTGGTGCAGCTACCTGTGTGATTAAGTTCTTCTATCTTGAGCCCCGATCAGATTAGGGTTAAGGTGAACTCGTCAAACCCTAGTCTCTGTCATATGATGTAATCATTCGATTCGAGTCCAATGTGAAAATCTAAATAGAAACTCTTTCTATTATTTCACTCTACCATGGCCATGGGCTTCTGGACTTGATTCTCATGATCATCATAGGGCTACTCCTCTACCACCGAGGTAGATAGATCCCATCTTGATGCAATCCAGTTCCTACAATGAACATGCTATAGCCAACATACACCTCAGGGTTCCATATGGCTAGGAGACCGAGTAATGGTGTAGTCAAACTATAACACCCTCAAGGTGAACTGCCGATGCATCTCAGGTCAAAGAACCAGACACACTACTGCAGCATCGAGTCAGTCATTGACGAGAAGGTAGACTTCCCTAATGACTACTCGAGGTGGTCACGCTCAGTGCCCTCGTTCTCTAACGAGTACCTGTACTCTCGCTCCGGTGTCTCCACACCGTAGACTCAAGACTCATCTACTAAAGAGAAGCGATCGTACACCAACCTTCCGGATCAATCACCATCCTCGTGATGATCCTATGGTCGGGAGCTGTTTATGAGTTAATAATGATTATTCATGTCTTAAATTTTCAACTCTTGAAAATATGAATTATCATTACCATTAACTCAAAGGATGTATCACAGACACTAAATACACATATGTGATAGAAAATAACCCATTTCATTAATTATAGTCAAAATTATAATTTTGCCCCTAGAAGTGTATTACAAGTGTCAGCCAATTCTGGCTTCTAGGGCACATATATCTAACACTATCTATATTGTATGAGATCAATTGCAAGTAAAGGATTTCTGGAGCAGCACGCAACCGTGGCCTCTAGTATCACCGAGTGGATTGGTCTGATTCCACTGGTGTCTCTATGATCTGGAGGAAAGAGGCAGAGCTTTTTATTAGAGTCCATCCTCGAAGGATCCCTGCCTCTCTTCTGCCAGAAGACTCTCAAGATCTATGATTGGGATGATCTTCTAGATAAAAAATTCTAGAAGATGAACTGGCGGATTAAGGAACTCTGCCAGGCTCCCCCCGTCCATGGCGATGATATATGCACTGACCCCCCTTTCTTCTAGTGAATCTTGCAAGAGTCCATCCCGTCGAACTTCAAACTCCCTTAATTCGAGAGCTACAATGGGACCGCTGATTTGGTCGACCATCTGGAAGCCTTCCAGATAATGATGCTACTCCATGGCATGTCCAACGTCATCTTGTACCGAGCTTTTTCATCTACTCTGAAGGAAGCAACAAGAAATTGGTACTCGGTGCTTAAGCCAGGCACAATCTTCTCCTTTGATTAAATGAGCCATCAGTTTACAGCTCATTTCATGAGCAATCGATGTCCAAGGCGAGACTCGAACTCCCTTATCAACATCAAGCAGAAAGAAGGAGAGTCCATCCGAGCTTACGTCAGCCGCTTCAATGCTGCGGCCTTGGAGATCCGAAACTTAGACCAATCTATTGCTATGGTCATACTAAAAGGCGGCCTTCAAAAGAATGACCTTCTATCCTTCTTGGAAAGAAACTATCCTAAGAACTTTCTTGATATACTAGCATGGGCTAAAGATTATGCCCGAGCTGAGGAAGCCTTCAAGCAGAAGGATGATGAGGCTGCAAGAGAGATGCAAGCGGATGAATCAAATAAGCCCACAGCTGAAAAAAAGTCGAGTAAAGCTCAGTCATGCTCTCAAACTCCTCCTAAGTGCAAACAAGCTTGGACCCCTCCCTGAGCTTGTCAGCAAAGAAGTCCTAACAGAAGGACACGATGAAACTCTTCCTTAAGAAGATTTCACAACTATGCCCTCCTCAATGCTCCAAAGATTCAAGTACTAATAAAAATTAAGGAGTAGTTGCTAAGGCTAGAAAGGATACACACTCATTCTGATAAGCGCAATCCAAACGGGTATTGCCTCTACCATCATGACCATAGTCATGATACTGAAGAATATATCCAACTCCAAGATGAGATCGAGGAGTTTATCAGGCAAGGCCAGCTTGGTCGATTCCTTTGACACCGACCTGATGCAAGAGAAGATCGATTGAGGATATCATCATTGCCAGAACCACCAAGGAGAGAGGAGCAATAGGGAGATTGCCCACCCCTTAGCATCATCAATACCATCTCTGGGAGACTTCGGTTGGGAGAAACCAGTGGATCGACAAAGCTGGCTAAGAGGCAGAGAACTGAGAAATCCATTGCCTTCACTGAAGAAAATGCACAACAAGTTCAATTCTTCCATAACAATGCAGTTGTAGTTTCTTTAAACATTGCTGACTATGATGTACGTCGTATTTTCATTGATAATGAAAGCTCTATCGATGTCTTATTTTATAATGCTTTTTCTAAAATATTTATACCTAATAACCGATTAGGGCCAATAAATTCTCCATTGGTAGGCTTCACTAGTGATGCTATACCAGTTGAATGGGTAATAACATTAATTGTGGCTGTAGGATAATACCCAAGGCAATCTAGAGTGCAGGTAGATTTCTTAGTGGTGAAGACTTCATCCGCATATAATGCAATTCTTGGTCGATCCGATTTGAATGCACTTTGGACAGTAGTGTTGACCTATTATCTAAAAATAAAATTTTCAACAAGTCATGGGATTGGAGAGGTCAGAGGAGAGCAAGCTTTGGCAAGGCATTGCTACTCAATTGTTTAACAAAAAGGTGAACAATCAGACCCTTGCTCGATAGATGTACTGGATGTCCATGACGACCTCACTAAAGAATGAGGCAAACCAATGGAAGACCTTGCCACAATCCCTCTGAATGATGAAAATGAGGAGCACACTGTGCAGATCAGCTCCAACCTAGGAGAAGAAGTTCAAAAGCAGCTCATTGCCTTCTTATAGAAAATATGAATGTTTTTGCTTGGGTTTCCGCAGACATGCCCGAAATCGATGCTAAAGTCATGGAACACCGTCTAGTTGTTGATCCCAAATATCAGCCAGTAAAAGAAAAGATGCACAGCCATGCTTTAGAAAGACAGAAGGTAATTATGGAAGAAGTTGACAAGCTCCACAAGATCGGGTTCATCTGAGAAGTCTCCTATCCGAACTGGATCTCCAATGTAGTTTTTGTAAAGAAGGTGAACAACAAGTGAAGAATGTATATAGATTTTAAAAAATTAAATAAGACCTGCCCAAAAGATAGTTACCCCTATCTAGAGTTGATTAACTAGTGGATGCAACTTTGGACCATGGGCTTCTTACTTTCATGGATGCCTTCTTCGACTATAATCAAATCTGGATGACATAGAAGATGAGGAGAAGATTGCTTTTATCACTAACCACGCTCTCTATTATTACAGGATTATGCTCTTTGGGCTAAAAAATGCAAGTACGACCTACCAGCGACTAGTGAATAAAATCTTCAAGGAGCAGATTGACCACAACATAGAGGTCTACGTGGATGATATACTTATAAAAAGCAGATCTTCAACAAATCATATCGCCGACCTTAAAGAGACCTTCAGTGCCCTCCATAAATACAAGGTGAAGTTGAACCTTCTCCAAGTGCACCTTCGGAGTGACTTCGAAAAAATTCTTAGGATTCATGGTGTCAAGATGCGAAATCGAAGCAAATTTAGAGAAGATTCGGGCCATTCAAGAGATGACTTTCCCAAAATCAATAAAAAAAGTTCAATGCCTAATAGGAAAGATGGTAGCTCTGAATCACTTCATCTCAAGATCAGTCGAACGATGTATGCCCTTCTTTCAAGTTCTTAGACAACCAAAGAATTTTTACTAGACTGCTGAATGTCAACAAGCATTTGAAGAACTTAAGAACTATCTCGGCTCACCTCTCCTATTGGCAATGCCCAAACCTGGAGAAGAACTATTTTTGTACTTGATGGTCTTCCCAGTGGCTTTTGCAGTGGTCTTAGTCAAAGAAGAAGCAAAATTTCAATGGTCAATCTACTACATAAGCTAAATTCTAAGCGATGTCGAGATCAGGTACACCAAGTTAGAAAAACTAACTTATGCTCTATTGATTGTAGCTCGAAGGCTCCGACCTTATTTCCAAGGACACACTATAACTCTCCTTATGGATCAGCCAATCAAAGCAATTCTTCATCGAACAGATGCCTCAAGAAGAATTACAAAATGAGCAGTGGAGTTTATGGAGTTTTACATCAACTTCAAGCTTCGACCATCAATCAAGGCTCAAATATTGGCAGATATCATAGTGGAGTGTACCATTCTGGATGAGACCAAACTTGAGCAGAATAAAATCACTATTTCATAGTGGTAGCCAAGCTCCCCTAAAGAAAGAGTAGACCTCCCTGAAGGCTTTTGGATGCTATATGTAGATGGTTCATCCAATGCTTCAAGCATAGGTGCTGGGCTAATCTTGGTTAATTCGAAGGAAGTTATCGTCGAATATGCACTGCATTTTGAGTTTTTTGCAACAAACAATGGGACAGAATATGAAACTTTGATCATGGGGTTGAGAATAGCCAAAGAACTGAAGGTAGATCGGCTTCAAGTTTATAATGACTCCTAATTGATGGTGGGATAAGTTAGTGGTAATTATGAAGTCCTGGAGGAAAACATGATGAAGTATTTTGAGAAAGTGAAGAATCTTACTTCTATCTTTAGCAGCTTTGATTTCAAGCAGATTTCAAGAGTAGAAAATGCTAGGGCCGATCTTCTCTCTAAATTGGCCACATTAGCTCCGACTGAACTGTCTAAGGAGGTCTTCTTTGAAGTTCTAAAATACCTAAGTTCGGAAGAGCCACAGCCCATAATGTAGGTCGATCATGAGCCCAGTTGGATAGACCCACTAGTTGTTTATTTTAAGGAAGGAGTTCTTTCTTATGATCTAAAAGAAGCTCGAAAATTTAGAAATCAAGCCTTTCGGTATGTTCTATATGAAGGCAAGTCATATAAAAGATCGTATTCTTTATTACTCTTAAAATATCTCCAACCTTCTAAGGCCAATTTTGCATTATAAAATGTGCATGAAGGAATCTACGGGAGTTATCTGGGGCCAAATCCTTATCTCACAAACTACTTCAACAGAGCTACTATTAGTCGATAATGTACCATGATTCTATAGAATATGTTAGAAAATATGATCAATGTCAAAGAAATGCAAGTATTCAAAGACAACCAACCTCTGAGCTTACCCCCCTGAGCGCCCCATGGTCATTTGCACAATAGAGGATGGACATACTCGGACCCTTTTCGATGGCATCCAGATAGTGGAAGTTTCTACTGGTAGCTATTGATTACTTCATAAAATGAGTCGAGGCCTGACCTCTGGCAAAGATTACTAAAGCTAAAGTATAGGATTTCATCTAAAAGTCAATTATTTACAGATTCGACCTACCTCAGACCCTTATAATAGATAATGGACGATAGTTTGCTGGAACAAAACTTATCAAGTTCTATGAAGATTTGAATATCTTCCATTATTGTACAGTAGTAGCTCATCCACAAGCAAATAGCAAGGCCGAGGTAACCAATAGGATCCTACTGTAAGGTATTAAAGCAAGACTCAAAAGAGCAAAGAAAATTTGGATGGACGAACTCTATCACGTACTCTAGGCATACCAAACTATCCAAAGATTGCTGACTGGGGAAACTCTATTTCTCTTGGCCTTTGAAACAGAAGCAGTCATCCCGATAGAGCTTAAACTACCATTGGCACGGGTTGTGGACTTCAATGAACAATGCAACTCATAGGACCTTAGGACTAACCTCGACTTATTGAAGGAAAAGTGAGAAGAGGCTTAAATTTGGATGGTGGCTTGCAAGCAGAAAGTGGCCAGCTACTATAATTCCAGGGTTAGAGGCAAAGCATTCAAAGTGGCAGACTTAGTGCTTTGGCGAGTGGCTGTCTCACAACCTCAAAATTAAGAAAAGCTCTTTCCAAATTAGGAAGGTCCATTTGAAATCAAGGAAGTCATTCGGTCCGGTACTTATTATCTAAAAGAGCTTGGAGGAGCTGATCTACCACGCCCATGGAATTTGAAAAACTTATGGATGTACCATCGATAACTTCATTTCAATAAAATTTTCTTAATTTGATATCATTATCCTTGGTGCAAAATTATGATGATAGGGAATAACATCCTGAACTTCATTATTAGATAAAGTTAGCCACATTAGGAATAGGAGGAGAACCTCATCCTAACATGGATGAAGACCTCTAGTTGTTTGAGATAGGAGGAGGGGAGAGCCCTCTCAATGGCTCTTTTATGCCTCTACGATCTTGTCAGGAATAGGAAGAGGATCTCATCCTGACAAAGATAAATGGTAACCACGTTAGAAATAGGAGGAGAACGTCATCCTAACTTGGATGAAGACCTCCGATTGTTTGAAATAGAAGGAGGAGGATGCCCCAACCCTTTTGTGCCCCTGTGACCTTGTCAGGAATAGAAGGAGAATCTTGTCCTGACAAGGATAAATGCTAATCACGTTAGGAACAAAAGAAGAACCCAATCCTAACATAGATGAAGATCTTTGATTGTTTGAGATAGGAGGAGGGGAGAAGCTCCCTTAATGGCCCTTTTGTGCTCCTGCGATCTTGTCAGGAATAGGAGGAGGATCTTGTTCTGACAAGAATAAATGCTAACTACGTTAGGAATAGGAAGAGAACCTCATCCTAACATGGATGAAGACCTTTGATTGTTTGAGATAGGAGGAGGGGAGAGGCTCTCTCAACGGTCCTTTTATGCTCCTACAATCTTATCAGGAATAGGAGGAGGACCTCATCCTGACAAGGATAAATGCTAACTATGTTAGAAATAGGAGGAGAGCCTCGTCCTAACATGAATGAAGACCTCCGATTGTTTGAGATAGGAAGAGGAGAGAAACCCCCTCAATGGTTCTTTTATGTCTTTACGATCTTATCAAGAATAGGAGGATCTCGTCCTGATAAGGATAAATGTTAACCATGTTAGGAATAGGAGGAAAACCTCATCCTAACATAGATGAAGACCTTCGATCATTTAAAATAGAAGGAAGATATTATCTAATAGTCATTTCATTAAAAGATGAGATGAAGAAAATAAAAAAATCAAAGGTAATAAACCCACACAGAGTAAAAAGACAATTGAAAGAAGCATCATTTCATTGAAGCTAAAGTTCATTGCAAGCAAGGTCCTACAGGATGATGTACAAAAAGGAGAACAAAATGGAAAGATAGGACAAAGTCCTAAGAAGGCTCAAATTCTTCAGACTTTGGGCTACCAACTCTGGCCATCACGAGAGACTGCTTCAAGCTAGCAACTTCTTCTTCTAGTTCCTTCCTCTTCAACAGGTAATCTTTGAATAACTTCTTAGCTCAACAACAATGATCCTTAGACTCTTGCAACTGTCTTCTCAAGATCGTCGACTCAGCCTTCGTATCTTTGATAGCTTATTGCTCATAAGTTAGCTGAATTTACAGTCATTGTACTTCAGCCTTTTCTTTTCCAATGGTTTTAGAATGATCGCCCATTATCTTTCTCAAGGAGGTGATCTGCTCTGATTCTCCACTTGCACCCGTCTGCTGACTATCGACTAATCACTTCTGAAGATGAGTCACCTCATCTCTGGCTGCCTTAAGCTCGCATTTGAGTTTGGACATTTTCTCCATCCAGCCAAATCTATAATTGTTGTGCCAAGTCTCGGTGTCATAAAGTTATTTCTAAAGCTCGAAAAATCTCTTTGATCAATCCCAATCATACTGCACCTTATTAGAAGACCATGGCGAGCTCCCTTCCAATAGCCAAATTTTCTCTTTTGCTACGTTGAGCTTAACTTCAAGGAAGCTGACCTTGGACGTCAAGGCCCACGTCTTCTCATTGCCATGCTTCTTCAGTTGCTCTAGCTCTTTTGTCAGAACTTGCTTTCAATTTATGAAGCTCATGGAATCCTTCTTATGCAGATTTTGAAGGCAGGTAACTTCAACCGTGGCCTCCAAATGACTTTTTCTCAATCTTTAAAGTTCATCTTCTGGTTTTCTTAACTTCTTCTTCAAATGATGAACCTCCTTTCTTAAGTTTCTCGCATGAGCTTTCAAGAAAACACCCTAAGGTAAGGGGAGGCTTTGGTAGGAGACTGCACTTGAAGCATGAAGGCATCATGTTGCAAATTTTTGTGAAAGAAAGAAATTTTTTATAAAAATAAACTTGATTTCATTGATTAAAATATTTTTCAAGTACAAGAAGAAAGACAAATAAAGAAGAAAAATACAAAATGGGAGGTCTCAAACCTCCGAAGGGATGGTGGAGCCTGGTGCGGCCTTGATTGGGATAGGATCCTCGATAGCAAAGGGAGTGGATGTAATTGGACATGCAGTGGGAGCTGGCTTGGCAGGCAAAAAGTCAACCTCTGAGGGATTGATGAAGTTCGATGCAGCCCCAGTCAGTGTGGGCTTCTCAGTAGTGGAGGGAACGAATGAAGTTGGAGGTGCGGCAAGGGTAGGCTCATCGGGTGGAAGGTTGACTGCGATGGCAAACGGGTTCATCACTTCCTTAGGAACTTTCCTGTATAAAAAATTGAGATCAAGCTCAAGAAATTTACCAACCACTCGATCCTCGTAGAGCTCATATCTCTTTTGGAAGGCCTTCTGGCTAAATGAAGTATTCAGATCCCTCATTTTAGAGGTGTTGGGGATAAACTCTGCTCCTGTCGAACTTCAGACCAGCATCTGGTCGAGAAGGATTCTCAATCATGGAAGAGCTTCAACCGCAGCTTCGCTTGTCCCTGGGTTGATCGACCTTTAGTATGCCTGTCGATCTTTGAGACTGCTTGGATGAATTTTCTTCGAACTTTTCCTTCAATTGAACTTCCTCCGGACTTCTCCACCAAACGAACTTCCTCCGAACTTTTCCATCAGATGAACTTCCTCTGGACTTCTCCTCCAGATGAATTTTCTTCGGACTTCTCCTCCAGATGGACTTCTCCTTCAGTCAAACTTCCTTTGGACTTCTCCTCCAGCTAGACTTCTCCTTCAGCCGAATTTCTTCTAGACTTATCCTTCAGATGAACTCTCTCTTTAGATGGATTTCTTCATTAGTCAAACTCCCTCCGAATTCCTTCAAATCATTCGAAGGGCTTCTCCCAGTCGAACCTTTCTCGCTACTGATAGTGGTTCAGTCAAAACTTTCATAATTAAATCTCAACCGTTTGTATGTCACGATAATGGATGCATCACGATAACAGATACTATTGTCTGTAACAAACCCCACATGACCTAAACGGCCCACTACTCAATAGTTATGGCTGTCACCATCAATTTATTATAGGTCTATAAAAGGGATCCTCCAGATATATTTTTTTCAAGCTCTCCCCTCCATCTCGAAACTCTGCTACTTTCTCTACTGAGCACTCTATTTTTGTTGGTTGAAAGAGCTGACTTGACCATCAGAGGGTCCTGCCAGAGCCATCCCTCCTTCGGTTTGGACTTCTTTTGCAGATCCCGATGGCAACTTTAGTTTCTTCAGCTCTAGTCAGTTCCAGCATCAACTAGATTCCATACCAATAAAATTGGCACTAGAGAAAGGGTCTTCTTTCTTTTGAGATTTCCTTGTTCTTAAAGGAGTGCTCAATGAAAGCATTTTCTTCTTCTTCTCCTCTTTAAAGCTTTTCTTTCTCGACCAATTTCTCGATAATGCCTCTCAGAAAGGCCTCAACTCAACAGTCAACCACCTCCACAGCCAGATCTCATCCAGATCTATCTACCCCTATCTCATCCCTAGCATCTTAAGCTCCACTGACAATAATGATAGATGCGGAGCAATTTAACCTGTTGGTCTAGCAGGTTAGAGGCCTCACTGAAGCAGTGCAGGCCATGCAGCAACAACAAACTCTGGTGCCTACCCAGTTGAAGTGGGCTACACTAAAACCCTTGGATCCGATATGGGGATGATCGACTTGGGTGATTTGGCCGATAACTTTCAAAAAAGGAAAGTAGAGGGTAGAGAGCCCTTGCTCCGATCATGATTCGACCCCTAGGAAACCTTACCCCCATTATGCCAGAAGACTTTGGAGATCCACGATCGTGAGAATCTCTTGGATCAAAAGTTGCAAGAAATAAACTGATAGATTGAAGAATTCCATTATGCTCCTCCCTCCCACATCAACGACATCTGTACTAACCCTCCTTTCTCTCAATAAATCATGCAAAAACCAATCTTGCTGAACTTCAAGCTTTCACAGTTCGAGAGCTACGATAGAACTGCTGATCCAGTCGATCCTCTGAAGGCCTTTTGGATAATGATGCTGCTCCATGGCACGTCCGACGCCATCCTATGCTAAGCTTTTCCCTCCATCTTGAAGGGAGTAGCTAGGAACTAGTACTTGGCCCTTAAGTCGAGTACTATCTTTTACTTTGATTAAATGAGCTACCAATTTATGGCTCACTTCATCAGCAACCGACGTCCCCGACGAGGCTCTAATTTTCTCATCCATATCAAGTAGAAGGAAGGGAAGTCCATTCGGACCTATATCAACTGCTTCAATGCTGCTCCTCTAGAGGTCCGAAACTTAGATCAGTCTATTGCAATGGCCGCATTAAAGGATGACCTCCAAAAGAATGATCTACTATTCTTCCTAGAGAAGAAGTATCCTAAGAATTTTGCTGATATGTTAGCCTGGGCTGATGGTTACGTCTGAACAGAAGAGACCTTCAAGGCGAAGGATGAAGAAGTAGTGAGATAGCGGTAGGTGGGTCATTCAAGCAAGTCTGCAATTGAAGAAAAGCTGAATGAAGCTCGGTCATGCTCTAAAACTCCTTCCGAGCGTAGATGAGCATGAACTCCTCCTTGAGCTCATCGTCAGAGAAGTCCTGATCAAAGGGCACAGCGGAACTCTCCTCTTAGACGATTCCACACCTATGCTCCCCTCAATGCTCTAAAAACTCAAGTGCTGATGGAGATCAAGAAGCAGCTGTCGATATCGAAGAAGATACGGTCTCATCCCAGCAAGCGAAACCTTAATAAGTATTATCTTTACCATCATGACCATGGTCACGATACTGAGAAATGCATCCAGCTCTAAGACGAGATCGAGGAGCTCATCAGGTGAGGGCGGCTTGGTCGATTCTTGCGATGTCGACCTGAAGTAAGGAAAGATCGACTAAGAGCACTGCCCCAGTCTGAACCATTAAGGAGGGAAGAGCAATAAGAGGATCAGCCATCCCTCGACATCATCAACACTATTTTTAGGAGACTTCGATGGGGAGAGGCTAGCGGATCGGTAGGGGAAGTGAGGAAGTGAAGGACTGAAGAACCAATAACTTTCACTGATGAAGATGCTCAAGAAGTCCAGTTCCCGTATAATGATGTAGTTGTAATCTCTCTAAATATTGCTGACTATGATGTATACCGCATTATGATAGATAATAGAAGCTCTATCGATGTCTTTTTTAATGATGCTTTCTTTAAAATGTCTATACCTAATAACCACCTAGGACCTATGAATTTCCCATTGGTGGGTTTCATTGACGATGCTGTGCTAGTTGAGAGAATAATAACACTAATTGTGGCTGCAAGACAATACCCTAAACAAGCTAGAGCACAGGTTGATTTTTTGGTAGTAAAAGCTCCATCTGCTTACAATGCAATTCTCAGCCGATCTGATCTAAATGCACTTTGAGCAGTAGTATTCACTTATTATCTAAAGATGAAGTTTTCAATAGAACATGGGATTGGAGAGGTCAGAGGAGATCAAGCTCTGGCAAGGCATTGCTACTCCATCACCTTACAAAAAAGTGGCCAACCCAACCTTTGTCCAATTGATGGGCTGGATGTTCATGACGACCTTACTGAGGAGTGGGGCGAACCCATGAAGGATTTGATAGCTATCTCTCTAGATGACGAAAATACAAAACACACGGTGCAGATCGACTCTAGCTTGGATGGAGAAGTTTTGAAGTAGCTCATTACCTTCTTGCGGAAGAATACTGATGCCTTTGCCTGGATCCCCGCAAACATGCCATGAATTGATGTCGAGATTATGGAGCATCGGCTGGCTGTTGATCCCAAATGTAGATCAGTGAAAGAAAAAGTTCAAAGCCATGCACTAAAAAGATAGAAGGCAATAGCAGAGGAAGTGGACAAACTCCTTAAAGTTGGGTTCATTTGAGAAGTCAACTATCCAAGTTGGGTCTCTAATGTGGTCCTAGTCAAGAAGGCCAATGGCAACTAGAGAATGTGCATAGACTTCAAAAAGTTGAATAAGGCTTGTCCAAAAGATAGTTACCCTATACCTAGAATTGATCAACTAGTGGATGCAACTTCGATCCATGAGCTTCTCACATCATATATGCCTTCTCCGACTATAATGAAATCCGGATGGCATCGGAGGATGAGAAAAAAATTGCTTTTATTACTAATCATGGTCTTTATTATTATAGGGTCATTTTCTTTGGGCTCAAAAATGCAGGCGCGACATATCAACATCTAGTCAATAAGATTTTCATAGAGCAGATCGACCGCAACATGAAGGTCTACGTAGACAACATGCTTGTCAAGAGTCGAACTTCGATAAGTCATGTAGCTGACCTTGAAGAGAGTTTCAATGCTCTCCAAAGATATAAGATGAAGTTGAATTTGACCAAGTACGCCTTTGGAGTAATCTCGAGAAAATTGTTGGAGTTCATGCTCTTGAGGTGGGGAATCAAGGCCAACCCGAAGAAGATTCGAGTCATCCAGGAAATAACTATCCCAAAATTAATAAAAAAAGTTTAGGGCCTAACCAAAAAAGTGGCATCTTTGAATCGCTTTATCTCAAGGTTGGTTGAGTGGTGCATGCCTTTCTTCCAGGCCCTCAAACAATCAAAGAACTTTTGCTGGACTATGGAATGCCAACAAGTGTTTGAAGAGCTCAAAAGCTACCTCGGCTCGCCTCCTTTGCTGGCTAAGCCCAAACTTGGAGAAGGATTGTTTCTATACTTGGCAGTCTCTCCAACGGCCCTCGTAGTGATTTTAGTCAAAGAAGAGACGAAAATGTAGTGGTCGGTTTACTATATAAGCTGAGTCCTGAGAAATGTAGAGACCAGGTATACTAAATTAAAAAAATTAACTTACGCTCTTCTGATTGTAGCCAGGAGACCTCGACTCTACTTTCAGGGGTACACAATAACACTCCTTACTGATCAGCCAATCAAGGTAGTTCTTCATCGAACAGACATCTCTAGGAGAATTGCAAAGTGGGTAATTAAGCTCACAGAGTGTGACATCAACTATCAACCTCGATTGTCAATTAAATCTCAGATACTGGCCAATTTTATAGTTGAATGCATGATCCCAGATGATGCCGAACCTAAGCAGAATGAGGCCAGCATTCTATGGCTGCAACCAAGCTTCCTCAAAGAAAGAGTGGACCTTTCCAAAGGTTTCTGGGCCCTATATGTGGATGGCTCTTCCAATGCTTTTGGTGCAGGAGCTAGACTGATCTTGGTCAACCCAAAAGGGGTTATTGCATCGAGTATGTACTACATTTTGAGTTTCCTACAATAAATAATAGAGCAGAATATGAAGCTCTGATAGTGGAGTTGAAGATAGCAAAAGGACTAGAAGCAGATCGGCTCCGAGCTTACAGTGATTCATAGTTGATAGTGGGATAGGTTAGCAGTGATTATGAGACTCGAAAGAAAAACATGATAAAATATCTTGAGAAAGTGAAGAGCTTGACCCCGGCATTTAATAGTTTCAATATCTAGCGAATCCCAAGAGCGAAAAATGCCAGAGCCAACCTTCTATCCAAATTGGCCACACTTGCCCTTAATGAACTTCCGAAGGAAGTATACTTTGAAGTACCAAAATGCCCAAGTTCGGAAGAGCCGCTGACTACCATGCAGATTAACCATGAGCCCTATTGGATTGATCCATTGACTGCTTATCTCAGAGGTGGAACTCTCCCTCATGATCCAAAGAAAGCTCAAAAGTTGAGGAACTAGATATCTTAATATGTACTTTATGAAGACAAACTATATAAGAGATCATACTCTTTGCAGCTTTTAAGATGTCTTCGACCTTTTGAGGCCAATTTTGCATTATAAAAAGTGCATGAAGAAGTTTGTGAAAACCATCTGGATGCTAGATCCCTATCTCATAAGCTACTTTGGTAAGATTATTATTGGCCGACTATGTACCATGATTGCATTGAATATGTTAGAAAGTGTAACTGCTGTTAAAGGAATGCAAATATATAAAGACAGACGACCTTTGAGCCTACCCCACTAAGCGCCCCTTGGACATTTGCATAATGGAGAATGGATATACTTGGGCCCTTCCTGATGGCACCTAGACAATGGAAGTTTCTCTTAGTTGTGATCGACTACTTCATCAAATGGGTCAAGGTCGAACCCCTGGCAAAGATTACTGAAGCCAAAGTGCAAGAATTCATCTGAAAGTTGATTGTTTATAGATTTGGCCTACCCAGAATCTTTATTATAGACAATGGACAATAATTTGCTAGGAGGAAGTTCGCTGAGTTCTATGAAGATTTGAACATCTACCACAACTTCATGTTAGTAGCTCATCCGCAAGCGAATGGTGAAGCAGAAGTGACTAATAGAACCTTATTCCAAGGCATCAAGGCAAGACTTGAAAGAGCAAGGAGAACTTGGATGGATGAGCTTTACCACATCCTATGGGCATACCGAACTACCTAGAAGCTGACAACTAGAGAAACATCGTTCGCTCTAACTTTTAGAATGGAGGCAGTCATCCCGATAGAGCTCAATCTGCCATCGACATGGGTTGTAGCCTTCAGCGAGCAATGCAATTTGTAGGACCTCAGAGCAAACCTCAATCTACTGAAGAAAAAATGAGAAGAAGCCCAAGTTTGAATGGCTGCTTATAGATAAAGAGTGGTCCACTACTATAACTCCAGAGTCAAAAAAAAAAATTCAAAGTGGGAGACTCCGTACTTCGATGAGCAGCCATTTCACAACCTCAAAACCAAGAAAAGTTCACCCCAAATTGGGAAGGTCCTTACGAAGTCAAAGAGGTCATCCAACCTGAAACTTATTACTTGAAGGAGTTCGGAGGCATCGATATTCCACAACCATAGAGCTCGAAAAACTTACGCATGTACTATCAATAATCTTATTTCAATAAAATCTTATTATTTTAATATCTTCGATCTTGGTGCAAAATTATGATGATAGGAAATAGCCTCCCAAACTTTGTCATTAGATGAAGTTAGCCCTATTAGAAATAGGAGGAGAACCTCATCCTAACATTAAGCTAAAGCGAAGACCTCGGTTACTTAAGTCGAAATGTGGGGAGAGACCCTTTCAACGGTCCTTTTATGCTCCTATAGCCCTATTAGGAATAAGAGGAGAACCTTGTCCTAACATTGGGCTAAAGTAAAGACCTCGGTTACCTAAGCTGGGATATAGGGAGAGACCCTTTCAACGATCTTTTTGTGCCCCTAAAGCCCTGTTAGAAATAGGAGGAGAACCTCATCCTAACATTGAGCTAAAGCGAAGATCTCGATTACTTAAGTCGGGATGTGGGGAGAGGCCCTTTCAATAATCCTTTTGTACCCCTATAGCCCTGTTAAGAATAGGAGAAAAACCTCATTCTAACATTGAGCTAAAGTGAAGACCTTGGTTACCTAAGCCGGGATGTGGGGAGAGGCTCTTTCAATGATCCTTTTGTGCCCCTATAGTTCTATTAGGAATAGGAGGAAAACCTCATCCTAACATAAAGCTAAAGTAAAGACCTCGATTACTTAAGTCGGAATGTGGGGAGAGGCTCTTTCAACGGTCCTTTTGTGCCCCTACAGCCTCGCTAGGAATAGGAGGAGAACCTCATCCTAGCAAAAGCAAAGAATGCCCTAACGACCTCGTCCTAACATGGGTAAAAATCCTTGGTTGCTTAAAATGGATGAAAAATATTATTCGATGCTCATCCTGTTAAAAGAAAAGGTAAAGAGAATAAAAGAGTCGACAAACATCTAATCCGTGCAAGAGGATAATAGAAGAAAGTGCCATTTCATTAATGTTAAGGATAGTTACAAAATGAGGGTCTATAAGACCAAGTACAAAATAGAAGGATGGGCAAAATTCTAAGAAGGATCAGGTTCCTCAGACTTCAAACTGCTAACCAGTACAAAGGATTCCTTCAGAATGACGATCTCTTCTTCAAGCTCATTCCTTTTATTAAGTTGTCGTGAAATATCCAATCAGCCCATCGGTAGTTCTCCTCTGACTACCATAGCCTCTTTCTTAGAACCTTCAATTCAGCTTCTGTATCCTAAATGGCTTGCTGTCTGCAAGCCAGTTGGATCTTTAGCTACTGAACCTTGGCCTTCTCCTGTTTGACGAATTCAGAGAGTTTGCCCATGATCCTCCTCAAGGTTGCAACTTGCTCTGACTTTCTGCTCGATCTAGAATAATAGCTATCAGCGAGCTGCTTTTAGAGCTGGACCACCTCACTCTTAGTGGCATGAAGCTTTTGCTTAAGTTTGGATATTCTTTCATTCCAACCCAATCGATAAGTGTCGTAAGTGAGCTCGACATCATGCAACTACTTCTGGAGCGTGGAGAATTTCTTCGACCAATCCCACTCGAAGCGTGCTTTGTCAGAGAACCACGACGAACTCTCTTCTAATAATCGAATCTTCTCCTTGGCCGCTTTATGCCTGACCTTGAGGGAGCTAATCTTTGCCATTAACGTCCAAGACTTATCGCTTGCATTTTTCTTGAGTTCGGCAAGCTCCTTCTCAAAGACACCCTTCCTGATGGCAACACTTGCAGAATCTCGCATGTGTAGCTTGTGAAGGTAGATGACCTCATTTGTGGCTTTCGAAGCATGCTCCCTAGATTTCTGAAGTTCATCTTTAGTTTTTTTTAATTTCTTTTTTAGTTGATGAACTTCTTTTCTCAAATATTTAAGATGAGCCTTCAAAGGAATGCCTTGAGATAATGGATCGGCATTGACAGGGGACTGCATCCAATGCATGAAAAATATTCAAAAGTACTTGAAGGTATTGACAAAAAAAAATTACTTTCATTAATTAAAGTTCTTCAAGTACAGAGTAAAGTTAAAAATAAAGAAAAAATACAACTATCAAGAATCCCCAACTCGAGAGGAGAAACAAGAGAGGAGCTCGGCACTCTAGCAGTAGTTGCGGATCCAAGAGTCGGTTTAGCTGATTCAGAAGGAGGAGCAACAGGGGAGCTCGATGCTTCAGGGACAACCTCAGGTTCCAACATGGGTTTGGGTGCCTCGACAGTAGGCTTGAAGGGATCAAGGGTTGCTTTGGCAGGACAAGGGTCGGCCGTAATAGCTGATGGTTCAATCTCTTCATCGAAGATGTCTCCATAAAGAAAATCGAGATCAAGTTCGAAAAACTTCCCAGCCACTCGATCCTCACAGAGCTCGTACCCCTTTTGAAAAGCCTCCTAGCTAAAGGGAATGTTCAGGTCCATCATTTCAGATGAAACCTTGAACTCCTTCACCACCTGGATCTTTACCTCTAAAATCTGCTTTAAGGTTTCATCCCTTAGCTCAACAATCCTGACCTCGACTATTTTTCTTCTCTCTTCCTCCAAAGCCAAAGTAGCCTATGACTCTGTCAGAATGAGCTCTCCCTTTCGAAGTGCCTCCTGAAGGACCCCAACCTCGGTCATCTTCTCCTCCAAGAGATGGTCAGCTTCAGTGGTCCTCTCCCGAAGGTGGTCAACTTCGGCCTAGAGGTTCTCC
Source organism: Cocos nucifera (assembly GCA_006176705.1). NCBI lineage: Eukaryota > Viridiplantae > Streptophyta > Magnoliopsida > Arecales > Arecaceae > Cocos > Cocos nucifera. The sequence goes on from QRFJ01000570.1 coordinate 641,064, forward strand.
TAAACCCTTGATGACTCCAACTTCAAACGGTTCATCTTTTTGATGTATGTTAGCAATTGGTGACCTAACCGCAAGGAGCAAATAGAGTTATATAGGCATTAGAGGGAAAAAGAAAGAAGAGACGTAGCGGGGCGATTACTTGAAGGAAGGTACCAAGGGAGTCCCAGGTGAGTTGGGTATCATCGAGGTCGACCATCTGATCTATGACCTATAAGGCAAACTTATCGACCAACTCCCGTATGGTGTCTGGGGTGCTGAAGGGGTCCTCTTCCAAGTTGTGGTTATCATTGGATCGACTAGGACGAGCCTTGCATTGCACCTTCACAATGGTCGACTTTTTCTTTATTTTCTTCTTCTCTCTTCCTTCTCTCTCGATAGGATGATCTTTGGCAGGGAAACTTGTGGACGCAAGAGGCACCAAACCCCCAGCGACATCAATCTTAGCAACAGGGGGAACCTTGGTAGGGTGAGGAACTTCGGTGCTCTCGGTAGCTTCAGAAGTGGCAGCAGCACTGGGAGGAGCCATGGAGCTCAGGACGGTAATCTTCACCCTCTTCGAACTCTCTCTTGATACTTTTTTCTTTCTTTTTTGGGCATGAAGTCCTTTGACAAGTCTGTCAATGGCTCGAGCATCCATTTTTATAATAAATAAGAGATCATAATTAGCAACATCCACATACATACATAATCCTATGAAAATTCGAAGCTTACAGAAAAGTACCAATCAAATCGAGGGGACTCAAATCCATGTTGAATAGAATTTGATCCTTCAAGAGTTTGGGTAGAAGGAGATCCCGGTAATTCCTAAGTTTACTAATAGAGTCAAGATCATCCCTATCTAAACTAGGAGCTCAATGGATTGACTCTCTAAGAAGACCCCAAGGAGGAAGCCCTAGCATTAAAGTTCGGTAAGATACAAAAAAGAACCTTTCCTTCTAGTTGTGGATAGAAAAAGGGCCTCCTTTCAATAACCCTTTCTTACCAAATTAGAGAGAAAAGCACCATCAGTCTTTTGCGGAAGGGTGGTGCTTGAAGGTGTAGTAATTCCTAAAGAGGGAGATAGTTGGATGAACTTCGGCAAGATGGCAAAGAGAGAGGAATCCAATAAAAAACCTAAAGGAGTTCGGTACTATGGAGGCAAGATATTCGAGAAGCAAAAAGACTAATTACAAAAGGTGGGAGAGGAAGCCTTAGTCTAGTACGAAGGGTTTTCAGGTATAGACAAAATCAATCGGGTGGGGGAGAGCAAGCCCGATCATTGGGTCCAGGAAGTTTTAGTTCATACTCGGGAGGGACCCCATATCAGATCCTAATTAGTGTGAGGTCATCTAAAGATAGAGAGTAAGGAATGGTGCTAGGTATGATGGTCGAATGGGATACACTTCTAAGTTTGGCCTCCTCACTAGAGTTAGGGTTTCGAGAGGTCGGATCGGACGAACCCCAAGAATCGGATGATTGAGCAAATTCAGAAGACATTTAGGTCAAACTCGAATACAGAAAAATTCCAAAAATTGAAGAAAATAAAGTACAGAACTGCTATGAAGAAATTGAAAGAACGAGATGCAAAAGATGTAGAAATAATCAAGAGAAAGGTTTTGAAGCTAACCTAGTTAGGTCTGGAAGATCAACGAGATGACTGGCATAGTAGGAAATGAACGAAAAAAATATCGGCAAGCGAAGAAATTAGAAGAAGGAATCAGAGTGCTCTCAAGAAGAAGAAAATAGCAGAAGAAAAGAGAAGAGTGTAAGGAAGAATGAGTCCTTAGGAGAAAGTGCCAGACCTCAGTATCCCATAGAGTTTGAAGCGATTATGATGGAAAGGCTCCTCCAGCTGATCTCCAATTGATGCGTGTCCGACTCATTGCGACAGATGACTGGTGGTTGATAGAATCATAATTGCACCATACTTGGAGCAGCGTCTTAGCAGGAGTTTTGAAATTTATCTTTTCAAATCGCTTTGCATTTAAGGAGGCTTTGGCACCAGCACAATAAATGCCAAAACTTTCCATCCTGCTAGCACTAAATCCTAATCGAAACTTTGGTAGTTGCCTATTCTATACTTCCTTTTCTTAAATTTCGAACTCGAGAGTAGGGAGACTATTGTTTGGGATAAACCCCGCTCTTACTGAACTTCGGATCGATGCCTAGTCGAGAAGGATTTTCGATCATGGAAGTGCTTCAACCACAGCTTCACTTGTCCCTAGGTTGACCGACCTTTAGTATGCCTATCGATCTTTGAGACTGCTTGGACGAACTTCCTCCAAACTTCTCCTTTAGACGGACTTCTCCTTCAGTCGAACTTTCTTTGAACTTCTCCACCAGATGAACTTCCTTCAGACTTCTTTAGACAAACTTCCTCTGGACTTTTCCCTTAGATGAACTTCCTTCGGACTTCTCCACCAGACGAACTTCCTTTGAACTTCTCCTCCAGGCGGACTACTCCTTCAATCAAACTTTCTCTGAACTTCTCCTTCAGTTAAATTTCCTCCAGACTTCTCCTTCAGATGAACTCTCTCTAGATGGATTTTTTCATCAGTCGAATTCTCTCTGAATTCCTTTCAGTCATTCGAAGGGCTTCTCCTATTCGAACCTTTCTCGCTAGTGATAGCAGTTTAGTCTGAACTTTAATAATTAAATCTCAACCATCTGTATGTCACAATAATGGACGCATTACGACAATAGACACTATCCTCTATAACAAACCACACGTGGTCTGAATAGTCCACTACTCAGTAGTTACGGCTGTCACTATCAATTTATTATAAGCTCCATCTATAAAAGTAATTCTCCAGATATATTTTCTTCAAGCTCTCTCCTTCATCTAAAAATTCTGCTACTTTCTCTGCTGAGCACTCCATTTTTGTTGGTCGAAAGAGCTGACTTGACTGTCGGAGGATCTTGCTGGAGCCACCCCTCCTTTAGTTTGGATTTTTTTTTGTAGGTCTTGATGGCGACCTCAGCTTCTCCAGCTCCAGTTAGTTCCGACATCAATCAAATTCCGCACCAACAAGAGAAAATCTTGAACTCCTCCACTGTCCAGATCTTCACCTCCGAGATCTACCTTGAAGTTTGATCCTCAGCTCAGCAATCTTGACCTCGGCCTTCTTTTTCCTCTCCTCCTCCAAAGTCAAAGTGGCCTTCAATCCCTCCGAGGTGAGCTCTTCTTTCCCGAGCGCCTCTTGAAAACCTCCGACCTTGACCACCTTCTCCTTTAAGAGATGATCAACCTCGGCGGTCTTCTCCTAAAGGCAGTCAACTTTGGTTTGAAGATCCTCCTAAGTATTCAATGCCTCTGACTTTAAATGGTTCACCATTCTGATATACGCTAGTAGTTGGTGATCCGACTGCAAAGAATAAATCAAGTTATGCATGCATAAAAAGGGGAAAGAGAGAGGAGAAGTAATGAGATGATTACCCGAAGGAAGGTTCCAAGGGAGTCCCAGGTGAGCTGTGCATGTTCAAGGTCAACCATTTGGTCTACCACCTTGGGCAAAGTGAACTTATCAACCAAATCCCATATGATGTCTGGGTTGCTGAAGGGATCCTCCTCTAAGTCGTCATTGTCATCATTGGATCGATTTGGATGACCCTTTCGCTGTACCATTACAATGGTCAATTTTTCCTTTTTCTTCCCTTTTTCCCCTCCCTTCTCTTTTTTAGTAGAGAGGGTCGAGGATGTAGGAGGCATTGAACCCCCATCGATGATGCCAACCTCGATGATGGGGGCAACTTTGGTGCTCTCAGCAGCCTCAAAGGCAGTAGTGGCATTGGCGGGAGCCATGGGGCTTGGAGCAGCAATCTTCGCCCTCTTCAAACTCTCTCTTGGTACTTTTTCTTTTCTTTTATGGGCATGAAGCCTCTTGGCAACCATCTCAACTACTTGCGCATCCATCTTTGCAATAAAGAGGAGGTCGCAGTTATAAACATCCATATATACGAAATCTCATAAAATTTTATGGAATGCAAAAATGTACCGATAGATCGAAGGGACAAATCCATATTGAATAGAGACTTATCTTTCAGGAGTTTGGGTAGGAGAGGAGCTTAATAATTCCTGAGCTTATTGGTGGAATCAAGGTCATCCCTATCTAAGCTGGAAGCTCAACGAACTGACTCTCTAAGGAGACCCCAAGGGGGAAGCTCTAACAATAGTGTTGGACAGGACACAAAGAAGAATTTTTTCTTCTAGTTATGGATGGAGGAAGGGGCACCTTTCAGCAATCCTTTTTTATCGAATTGAGGTGAAAAATACCGCCAGTCCTTCGTAGAAGGATGATGTTTGAAGATATAGTAGTTCCTAAAAAGAAAAATAGTCGGACGAACTTCAACCAAATGACAAAGGAAGAGAAATTCGATCACAAATCTAAAGGAGTTCGGTACTATAGAGGCGAGTGAGATGTTTAAGAAATAAAAAAGAGCAATTATGAAAGATGGGAGAGGGAGTCTCTGTCTGGCATGAAGAGTCTCTAGATACATGCAAAAATGGCTTGGAGGAGGGGAACAGGCCCAGTCACTTGGTCCAGGAAGTTCAAGTTCGTACTCGATAGGGACATCATATTGAATCCTAATCAAAGAAAGATTATCGGGGGATAAGGAATAGGGGATCGTATCCCGTATGAAGGTCAGATGGGGCATGTCACTGAGTTCGACCTCCTCCCTAGGATTTGAATTTTGAAGGTCGGACTAGATAGACTCCTAGAACTAGTAGACCAAGAAGTCTCCAAAGATATTTGAATCAAATTAAGTTTTGAAAAACCCCCAAAAATCAAGAAAAAAATGGGGCACAAAATCTCTTTGAAGAAATCAAACAGACAAGGCACAAAAGATGCAAGAATAATCAAAAAAGAAATTTTGAAACTAACCTAAAGTGATTGGGAAGAGCAAAAAGATGGCAAGCACGATGAAAATCAATTGAAAAGATGCTTGGAACTAGAAGGAATGGTGGAGGAAGCTGGAACTCTCAAAGCGGAAGAGAGAAGAAAAATAGAGGAAGAAGGAAAGGGTCTCGAGTGAAATGAGTCCCAAAAGAAAAAAGGCGAACTTAAATATCCTACAAAGTCTAAGATGGTTATGATGGTAGGTATACTCCAGCCAATTTTTGCTTGACACGTGTCCTACTCATCATGATAGAAGACTGATGGCTGACAAAATCTTAATTGCATCGTACTTGGGGCAGAACTTTAATGGGAGTTTCGAAAAATGATCTTTTTGGATCTCCTCGAATTTAAGAAGCTTCGATGCCGGTACATTATGAAAAAGCAAGGATGGTTCTTCCAAGGCTTGGGAGATCATGAAAGAGTCAAGATGGTGGCTTTTGGAGGCTTGGATCGGCTAAAGTTGTATCAACTAAGAAGGAGGGTTGATACACTATCGAGCTAGCTCGGATATAGGTCAAGCTGGTTTGGGATGAGATTGAGCTGGCTTGGGTCGAAATCGAGCCAGCTCTCTCAAATAAATAGAGAATGTGTATTCGAGAATCTATGGCTTGATAGGCGATCGAGCCGGCTCGAGTGTTCATCGAGCTAGCTCGAATAGGCGGACAGATGAGCATGAGTTTTTTTATTTGGTTTTGGATTGGATCTAATCCAAGAGATCTTAAGGCTTGAGTTGAGAGGTCTTAAGGTGGCTAACTTATGTATAGGGCTGAGTCTTTAGTCCTAGGGATAAGAGCATACAAGACATGGGCTTGAGTGAGTGCTTTCTTATATGAGTTAGCCTAGGAAAGTTATTTAGGGCTGAGTCATGTTGACTCAGGATGGTTATATATACTTTGTATATGTAATATTTTTTGACAAGAAGAGAATACAGAAATTTTTTTTCCCCTGAAACCCTATTCCTCTCTCTGGATTTTCCACCCATCTCTTGGTGTCTACTCTTAGGGCTACCACCTCCTTCTGGTTAGAGATCTTTGGTTGTTGGTTTCAAATCTTCTAATCTCCAGTGAATCGATCTTTATAATTGGTATTAGATGTCGGGTCATGTGGAGGAAGAAGGAGATCACAGAAGGAAGAGATCTTTAAAGGCTGAAGTTTCAGCGGGATCCTATCGAGGTATTTCTCATCTATCTTGATCATTTTGCTATTATATGACTTGGATCCGGTCATAGAAAGTAGCATAAAGATAGATTTTGAGAAGTTTGATGGAAAAAAGAGCTTTTCCATGTGGAAAGTTCGTGTAGAGGATCTCCTTATGCAGCATGAATTAGATTAAGTTTTGGAGAATAGGCCGGAAGGGATGATAGATCGACAATGGATGTCAATGGAGAAATGGACATGTTCTATGATTAGAAGGTGTTTGGCAGACTTGGCCCTCTATTCAGTGCTAGAAGAGAAAGCCCCTAAAAGACTTTGGTCAAAGTTGCAGGATCTTTACATGAGAAAGAACATGTGCAACAAACTTATGTTGAAGAAAAGGCTGTATAACCTTCGCATGGTTGAAGATGCAGATATCCTTAGTCATATACAGTTATTTGATCAAGTGAGCAATGAATTGCTGAATGTTGGGATAAATATGGAGGAAGCAAATCGTTGCTATTACTTTGTTCACTACCCTCTTTTTATGATCCGCTAGTTACGATACTACTCTATGGGAAAGAGATACTATACTATCAAGATATTGTCTCGGTGCTATGCATAAATGAGTAGAGAGAGAAGATGACCAAGGATGGCATTCCTCAGGAGGGTTTGACTGTAGGGGAGAGATCTGAAAGAGGAAGGGCAAGAAGAAAATCAAGGAGGTGATCAAAGTCTTGGAAAGATAGAAAATAAGTAAAGTGTTATAAGTGCAACGAGATTGGATATTTTTGTCATGATTGTCCGTAATTGTAGAATGAAAAGAAAGAAAATAGAGAATCAAATTCTCTGAGTACAGTTGCTAATCAGGAGGTGGAGGATGACCTCTTGGTGGTGTTGGATGGTCATAGGCAAAGGATAGAAGTTTGGACCCTGGATTCAGCCTATTCGCATCACTACATTTCAAACTAGTCTTGGTTTTCTATATACACTGAGATTGATGGGGAGAGTGTGATACTTGGGGATGATCACCCTTGTAAGGTCGCTGGTATTAGAACAATTAGGGTGAGAATGTTTGATGGGATGGTGTGGACTCTCACAAATGTGAAGCATATCTCGGAACTAAAGAAGAACCTTGTGTCATTGGGCTACCTGGAGCGGAGCGGTTACAGCTTTAGCAGTCATACTAGGAATGGAGTATTGAATATCTCTAATGGAGCCATGATAGTGATGAGGGATAGAAGGCTGAAAAATAACATCTACAAGATGGAGGGATCTATGGTGACTGGAGGATCTGATATAGCATCAGCAACACAGGATCAACAAGAGGTTTATCGGTTGTGGCATTATCGTTTGAGCCACATGGGAGATGAGGGCTGAAGGAGTTAAGCAAAAAGAGACTAATCTCTGATCTGGGTGGAGGAGTTTCTAAGCTTTGTGAGCCATGCCAGATGAAAAAATAGAGGAGAATTCAGTTTGCGGTCAGCACAGCCCCCACGGCAGCCCCACTGCATATAGTTTATCCGGATGTATGGGGACCGGTCCGATTTCAGCCAGAAATGGAGCAAGATACTTTATGACCCTGATAGATGATTTCTCAAGAAAAGTTTGGGTCTACTTTATGAGAAAGAAATCAAAAGTCTTCATCAAATTCAAAGCTTGGAAGGTCGAGGTGGAGAAGGAATAGGACAGAAGTGTGAAGTATTTGCGGTATGACAATGGTGGAGAGCACACCAGCAAGGAGTTCCAATTTTTTTATGAGGAGTGTGGCATCAAAAGATATTTCTCAGTGAAGAAAACTTCTCAACAAAATAGGGTAGCTGAGAGAATGAACAGGACCCTTATGGAGAAAGCAAGGTGCATGAGGCTATAGGCAGGGATTTCTAAGGTGTTCTGGGTAGATTCAGTAGATGCAGCCTACGATCTAGTGAATCGGTCATCTCACATCAGGTTAGATGGAGGAATTCCAGAGGAGAAATGATCTGGAAGGATTATAAATCTGAACCATCTAAGGGTGTTTGGGTGAATGGCATTTGTGCACATCGATGCTGTGAGCGGAGCAAATTGGATGCCAAGGCAAAGAAGATGGTGTTATTGGGATATCTGCGAGATGTTAAGGGGTACCGACTGTGGGATCCCTTGGAGAAGAAGGTCATCATTAGTAGAGATATGATCTTTAATGAAAACTCAGTTCTACAAAGATAAGATGGCATGGAAGGATAGTAGGAGCAGCAAATGGTCCAGCAATGTAGTGCTAGACAACTAATCTCTTATTTTGTTTTGCTACTTGTAGGTGCACCAAGAGGACTTGAGTTTCAGATGGAGGATTCTTCAAAGGAATCTCCATAAGTGGAGAGGCCTGAAATAGGGGTTAGAAGCTAGGAAGACCAGCGAGAGCATGCTGGATCAAGAAACGACATTAGCGTTGCATTGCACAAGCCGAAGAGGAACGTGCGATAGCCAGATCAATATGGCTTTAGAGATTTGGTATCATATGCCTTGGTGACAGTGAATGGAAACCTCTACACCTATGAGGAGATTGTAGAGAGCTAAGATAGAGATAGGTGGGTTCAAGCTATGACTGAGGAAATGCAGTCTCTCCAAAAGAATCAGACGTGGCATTTGGTGCAACTGCCATAAGGAAAGAAACCCATTGGATGCAAATGGATTTTCCAATGTAAAGAGGAGCTTTCAGACTAGGGAGGTATCAGCTACAAAGCAAGATTGGTGGCCAAAGGGTACTCCCAGAAGAAATGCATCGACTTCAGCAAAGTTTTCTCTCTGGTCTTCAAGCATACATCTATCTGGATGCTATTGAGCATCATTGCAGCTTAGGACTTGGAGTTAGAGCAAATGGACATTAAGACGGCATTTCTCCATGGACATCTAGAGGAGAGCATCTACATGCAGTAGCCACCAGGGTTCATAGAGCTTGGAATAGAAGAGAAGGTATGTTTGCTACATAAGTCATTGTATGAGCTGAAGTAGTCATTGAGGTAGTGGTACAAGTGCTTCGATACCTTCATGAGGAGCATCGACCTTTTTAGGTGTGAATTTGATCCTTGTGTGTATGTTCAATCTCTAGAGGATGAGTCTAGGATGTTCTTACTCTTGTATGTGGATGATATGCTGATAGCATGCAAGAGTAAGAAAGTTGTGTAGGAACTGAAGGCTGCCTTATCTTGGGAGTTCGAGATGAAGGATTTTGGATCTACGAGGAAGATCTTAGGTATGAAAATTCTTAGAGATCAGGATAAGGTGCTGTATTTATCCCAGGGTGGTTATATTTGAAAGGTCTTAGTAAAATTTGGGATGAAAGAAGCCAAACTGGCTGCGTTGCCACTTGTCGGTAATTTCAAACTTTCGAAGACTATGTCACCACAAACTGAGGAGGAGATTCTAGATATGGAGAGAGTCCCATACACTACTGGTGTGGAAAGTTTGATGTATACCATGGTGTGTTGTAGGCCAGACATAGCCCATGCAGTGAGTCAGGTGAGTAGATTCATGGTGCAACCTGGTAAGGAGCACTGACGAGCACTGAAGAACATCTTTAGGTATTTGGTGGGTATAGTTGGAGCACTGAAGAACATCTTTAGGTATTTGGTGGGTACAGTTGGATAGTTGGAAGATGTCGAGGGTTGCTCCAACATGTCCAAGAAGGCTCGAGGCTGATATAAGGGTTCATGGATGCGGATTTTGGTGGAGATGTAGACACTCGGTATTCGATGATAGGATTTATGTTTTGCTCAAACGGAGGTCTCATTTTATGGAGATCATGCTTGCAACCCATCATGATCTTATCCACCACTGAGATGGAGTACATCAGTATTATAGAAGCTAGAAAAGAGGCTTTATGGCTAAAGGGATTGGCATTGGAGATGGGCCTTGCTCATAAGGCCATTAAGGTGCACTACGATAGCCAGAGTATATTGTTACTTGTTCAGAATTCAGTCTACCATGTAAGGATGAAGCACATTGACATCAGATACCATCGGATCAGAGAACTCATGGAGAATGGTGAGGTAGAGCTGGTAAAGGTTCATACCAAGGAGAATCCAACTGATGCACTGATAAAGGTTCTTCCATGGGATAGCTTTCACAAATGTGTGGCACTGATGCATTTGATGGACAGGAAGGAGTTGCTCCAGGCCTTGGGGCACCAAGGTGGAGATTGAAAGAGCAAGAGTGGTTCTCCCAAGGCTTGGGAGATCATGAAGGAGTCAAGATGGTGGCTCCTGGAGGCTTGGATTGGTTGAAGTTATATCAACTGAGGAGGGCTGATACACTATCGAGCTAGCTTGGATACAGATCGAGCCAACTCGGGATGAGATCAAGCTGGCTCGAGCCAAAATTGAGTTAGCTCTCTCAAACAAATAGAGAATGTTTATTCAAAAATCTATAGCTTGACAAGTGATCAAGCCAGCTCGAACAGGCGGACAGATGAGCATGGGTTTCTTTGTTTGGTCTTGATTGAATATAATCCAAGGGATCTTTAAGCTTGAGTTAAGAGGTCTTAAGGTGGCTAACTTATGTATAGGATTGAGTCTTTAGTCCTAGGGATGAGAGCATACGAGACATGGGCTTGGGTGAGTGCTTTCTTACATGAGTTAGCCTAGGAGAGCTTTTTAGGGCCGAGTCATATTGACTTAGGGTGGTTATATATACTTTGCATATATAATATTTTTTGACAAGAAGAGAATATAAAAATACCTTTTTTCTCTGAAATCCTATTCCTTTCTCTCTAGATTTGCCGCCCATCTCTTGGTATCTATTCTTCAGGGCTGTCGCCTCCTTCTGGTTAGAGATCTTTGGTTCTTGGTTCTAGATGTTCTAATCTCCAATGAATTGATCTTTACACAATAAACTCTAAATCTCTCCATCGGATGAGTGCGGGAATCTAGAAAAAGACTTCGACTGCAGTAATTTCTATAGTCCCTTCATTAGAAATTCGAACTCGAAAGTAGGGGAACTAGCATTAGAGATAAAATAACCCCTGCCGAAGTCCTTAACTGCCAATTCCCATCTTGCATGAACTTGCCAATTCTCTCGACGACAAGCCCATACCATAGAACTCGTCATAGACATGGAGAAGCCTAGGTAGACGATCTTGAACAGTAAGATTATACTGTTAACTGATGAACCTTATTTTTTAGCTCTAAATGAATGATAGGACCAAAGTTCAACCCTCCCGACCTTGGCTAGTGTCGAGTTCCAGACTCCTCTAAGTCGGGCTCTTTCAGTCGCACGCCTTTCGGACTCCTCCAAGTCGGACTCCTCCAATTGCACTCCTTTCAGACTCCTCCAAACCAAATTCCTCCAATCGCACTCCTTCCGGATTCCTCCAAGCTAGACTCCTCTAGTTGCATGCCTTCTAGACTCCTCTAGTTGCTCTCCTTTCAGACTCCTCTAAGCCAGATTCCTCTAGTTGCATTTGTACCAACTGAACTCTCTTCTGATGAGCTTCCCCCAACCAATCATGGACCTCGCCAAATCATTGATCCATGACAACTGCTTCACAAAGGATATGACACATTACCTTGGGTTTCAATCTAGGGGATCCCAATCTGCATGTGATCCAGGATGCTCTCGAACTTCACAAAGTCATTGGAGATCGCCCCATTAGACCCCAATCGGTTACAAGCTCATTGCATAGACTAAAATCTTCAATCAATGTCCAAACTCCAACAATTGGATCTCAACTACTTACAAGTCGTAACAAACAACAACTCATCCTCCACAACAAACTCCACATGATCCTGAACGATCCACTATCAGATACTTATAGCTATCACCATTAGTTGATTACGAGCTCTGCCTATATAAGGAACCCTTCAGATATGCTTTTTCTTTAAGCTCAAAACTCTGCTTCAATTCTTCCTGAGCACTCCATTTCTATTGGCCAGAAGAGCTGACTTGACCATCGAAGGATCCTGCCAGAGCCACCCCACCTCTAATTTGAACTTATTTTGTAGATCCCGACAGTGACCTCATCTTCCTCAACTCTAGCTAATTTTGGCGTCTATAGTTTTCTGCACCAATAATATACAAGTATAAGAAATAGCACAACCATCAACAGATTGATGATTGATAAGCATCATAAATTCACCAATAAAAGTATTAATTTATCAATTAATTGATATTAATTTTTAAGAATTAATAATCAATTTATATATAATTTTTTAAAAAAAATTCATATTTTTATTAATTAAAAAATTAATTAAAAAATAATAAAAAATAATAAAAATTAAAAAATAAAATTTTATTATCAATAGAAAGAGCTCATTTTTCTGATCACAATGAAATAAATTTCAAAAAAAATAGAGCTAAAATGAAAAAGATATGAATTTTTAAAAATATAAAATAAATAAAAATTAAATAAAAAAGAAAATGGCTCAGCCGGCTCCGCAAGCCGAGCCATCAAGCCAAGCCGAGCCATCAAGCCGACTCAGTCGTTGAAGCCATCAGCCGGTCCACGATCCAGGCGTGGACCGCCAGCTCAGCAAATTCCGGCGAATCAGAGATTGCCACGTGGTGGACCTAGACCCCTTAAGGGTCTACAGAAATTTATCGCGGCTCACAAGGGTAATTCAGTCTTTTTGTCCGACAACAGCGGTGCTGATTGGTTGCGGTGTGCGGTGCGGCCAGTCCACGCGGTCCATGGGAACAGTTATTGCGCGATCGGACGGATGTGGTTGTTTGCGGTCAGGATCGGACGGCTGTGGTTGCTTCCAAATTTTATTCAGATACAAACATCATGCGGATCACCATCGGATGGCAGCGCTCAATCCAGGCGATGATCCGACGGTCCAGAATGCTGCCGACGGCGATCAAGACTCCCGAAGCGTGATTTGCGGCCAGATTTCCTCGATCAAGCGCGATCCAACGGCCAGAATTTAATCCGACCCGATCTGAGCTTATCTGCATCCGATTTTGATGATTTTTGGCGCATCCGATTTTGATGATTTTTGGACCGTTGGATTTCTGTTGAACGGCTGGATTTTATCAGATTTAGCAGAGTCGTATCAGAGCTATTTTGATTCAAATTTTATCCAAATTTCTTTATATTTTTACGATTACAAAGGCATTAGTCCCATATTGCCTTTAGAAAAAAATATCCAACCCTCCTAGCTCTATAAAAAGGACCCCAGGCCACGAGAAATTAACATCTCCGATCAAGGTGAAGCTTTGGTATAGGGCGAAGCTAGGCTATGGGTTAAAGGCTGCTTCGAAGCAACGGGTGCCGAGAAGAAGAGCCGAGCTTCTACACCATCTTTCTGCCAATGCCGATCCAAGATCAGAGATCAGGCTTTTTTATTATCTTCTTTTCTTTTGCTTTTTTATTATCTTTTCTTTTTAAATTTTATGTATTTAAATTTTGAAATTTTAGTTAATAAAAATTTTATTTTTACATTTTAATTTCTTGCTTTTTATTTTTATTACAATTTAATTTCTGTACTTTAAATTATTGCTTTGCAAGTAGATGCTAAGATCTAACTAATAGATCTTAGTACTAAGTTTAAATTCCTGCATCTTTTAATTTTTATTTTTAATTTTCCGACTTCAATCCTAATTCCAAAAACTCAAATTCTTCTTCTCTTTTCAAAAATCAAAGATTTCAAATCAAAAAACACTACCTTCCCTGTGGATTCGACCCGACTCACTACTATCTACGCATTTTTAATGATTTTAAGAAGTCGGATTAAACTGATAAACACGATGTCTTAACGACAACATCGCGTTCCTATCAATGATTGACTTTAGGATACTATTTTCAATAATCTTTCACTTAGACTAAAGTCAATCGGTGTAGTATCTAATACCCATCTTCGACTTGAAGTAGTGGAACTCCTTCACCATAATGGCTTTAGTGAATGGGTAAGCTAGGTTCTCCTTTCTGTCGATCTTCTGAAGGTCAACATCACCTCGATCCATGATCTTTTAGATAAGATGGTAGTGGTATAGAATATACTTCGTTTGCTGGTGTGCCTTCGATTTCTTCACTTGAGCAATGGCTCCAGAGCTATTGCAGAAGAGCAAAATTGGACCATTAATGGAGGGTGTCATTTCAAGCTTGATGATGAACTTTCTCAGCCATATCGCTTCTTTGGCAGCATCTGATGCAGTGACATACTCCACCTCACAAATTAAGTTGGCCATGGTGTGCTGCTTGGAACTCTTCCAGCAGACAGCTTCACCATTAAGAGTAAACAAATATCCAGACATACTCTTACTGTCATCATGATTGGATTGGAAACTGAAGTCTGTAAACCTCACAAATCTCAAGTCTAATTCACCATAAACAAGTGATAAGAGTACAATGTTATCGTTAAGACACCATATTTATTAGTTTAATCCGACTTCTTAAAATAATTAAAAATAGATAGTAAGTAGTGAGTCGATTCGAATCCATAGAGAAGGCAACATTTTAGTTTCAAAATCTTTAATTTTTATAAAAAAATAAAAATAAAAGATTTTTAAAAATTCATTTGAAGTCAAAAAATAAAAAATAAAAAATAAAAATTAAATGATGCAAAAAAATAAATTTGGTACTAAGATCTACTATTTAGATCTTAGCATCTACTTGCAATAAAATAAAGAGCAACAATTAAAGTGCAGAAATCAAATTATAATAAAAATAAAGAGCATGAATTTAAAGAACATAAAAATAAAATTTATATTAATTTAAAAGTTTATAATTTAAATACATAAAATTTAAAAAAATAAAAAATAAAAGCAGCTAATCTAGATCTTGGATCGGTGTTGGCATTGAGATGGTATAGAAGCCAGCTCTTCTTCGCAGCACCCATTGCCTAGAAGTAGCCTCTAATCCAATCATGGCTCTAACCTTTATCAAACTTCTTTCCATGATCGAAGATGCTTTGATTTAATAGCTTGGGGTCCTTTAAATAGATGTTGGAGGGCTGAAGGATTTTTCTGTAGGCAATATGGGACTAAGAAAAAGTTTTAATCAAAAAATATGAAGAAATTCTGACAAAATTTGGATTAAAATAGCTCCCGAATTGAGTTCTACTCTTCTGGTAAAATATGGCCATCAAATTTGGATCAAACGGTCCCAAAATCATCAAAAATGGAGTTTTAAAATCCTAGATCGAGTCGAATTAAGTGTGGACCATCTGATCGTACCTTGATGGAGCAAATTTGGCTGTTAGATCACCGCTGGGAGGTTGGATCACCGTCGTTAGCTTTCTGGGCCATTGGATCTAAATTTGGAGTGCTATCAGTCATCGAATCACGATCAACGAGAGCTGGAAAAACCAAATCAAAGTAGGAAGAAACCCTAGCCGTTGGATCAGGATCGACATCAATCTGGACTGCATGATGGTGCAATTCTTATAGCTGTGGACCACATAGACTGGGTGCATTTGAAGACTAGACCAATCAGTGCATGGCAAGCCATGTGAAATTATCATTTTGCTCCTGTATGCTGTGATAAATTTTCTATGAACTTCTTAACGATCTTGGTCCATTACGTGGCATGCTATGATTGGGTGTCTTTTGCTGAGCTAGTGGTCCATGCCTGGTTTCATAGACTAACGGATTGGTTCTATGACTAAGTTGGCTTAAATGGTTTGGCTTGGCTTTGCGGCTTGGCTTGTGGAGCCGACTTGACTTGATGAGCTGGCTCAGCCAATTTCTTTTTTATTTTATTTTATTTTATTTTTTTAAAAATTTATATCTCATCCATTTTAGCTCTATTTTATTTCAAACTTATTTTATTATGATCAAAAAAATGAGTTCTTTTTACTAATAATAATATTTTATTTTTTATATTTATTATTTTTAATTATTTTTTTAATTATTAAAAATATTAATTTCTTAAAAATTATATATAAATTAATTATTAATTTTTAAAAATAAATATAAGTTAATTAATAAATTAATATTTTTATTGATAAATTTATGGTATTTACCACACCTCCGAACTTAAACTAAATTAAAAATAGGTAGAAAGCAGTGAGTCAGGTCAAATCCATAGTGAAAATAGTATTTTAGTTTTAAAATCTTTAATTTTTATAAAAAAATAAAAAAAATTAAAAATTAATTTAAAATCAAAAACTAAAAAATAAAAAGTAAAAATTAAATGATGTGAAAAAATAAATTTGGTACTAAGATCTACTATTTAGATCTTAGCATCTACTTACAATAAAATAAAGTATAATAATTAAAGTAAAGAAATTAAATTATAATAAAAATAAAGAGCAAGAATTTAAAGAACATAAAAATAAAATTTATATTAATTTAAAAGATCATAATTTAAATACATGAAATTTAAAAAAAAGAAAAAAAAATAAAGGCAACTGATCTTAATTTTGGATCGGCATTGGCATTGAGATGGTGTAGAAGCCAGTTTTTCTTTGCAACAATTGTTGTCTTAAAGTTGCCTTTAACTCAAGCATGGCTCTAACCTTTACCAAACTCCTTTCCATGATCGAAGATGCTTTGATTTAATAGCCTAGGGTCCTTCAAATAGATGTTGGAGGGTTGGAGGATTTTTCTATTGGCAGTGTGGGACTAAAGAGAAGTTTTAATCGAGAAATATAAAAAAAATCCTAGCAAAATTTAGATTAAAATAGCTTTTAGATCGAGTTCTACTCTTCTGATGAAATTTGGCCATCAAATTTGGATCAAATGGTCCCAAAATCATCAAAAATAGAGTTTTAAAGCCTAGATCATGTCGGATTAAGTGTGGACCGTCCGATTATGCCTTGATGGAGCAAATCTGGCCGTTAGATTATCGCTGGGAGGTTGGATCACCGTCAGGAGCTTTCTAGGCCATTGGATCTAAATTTGGAGCACTATCGGCCATCGGATTGCGGTCAGGGATAGCTTGGAAAACCAAATCAAAGTAGGAAGAAACCTTGGCCATTGGATCTGGACCGACATCAATTTGGATCGCACGATGCACAAATCCTGTAGCTGTGGACCACATAGACTGGGTGCATTTGAAGACTGAACTAATCAGCATGCGGCAAGCCCTATGAAATTATCATTTTGCCCCTGTATGCCATGATGAATTTCCTATTAACTTCTTAACGGTCTAAGTCCACTACGTGGCATGCATTGATTCATCGAATGTTGTTGAGCTGACGGTCCACGTCTGATTTCATGGATCGATGATCGACTTTATGGCTAAGTTGGCTTGGATGGTTTGGCTTGGCTTTGCGGCTTGGCTTGCGGAGTCGGCTTGACTTGTTGAGCCGGCTGAGCCGATTCCATTTTTTATTTTAAATTTTTTTAAAAAATTCATATCTCATCCATTTAGCTCTATTTTGCTTCAAACTTATTTCATTATAATAAAAAATGAGCTCTTTTTATTAATAATAATATTTTATTTTTTATTTTTATTATTGTTAATTATTTTTTAATTAATAAAAATATTAATTTCTTAAAAATTATATATAAATTAATTATTAATTTTTAAAAATAAATATAAATTAATTATTAAATTAATAATTTTTATTGATAAATTTATGGTACTTATCATACTCCTCAACTTAAGCTTTGCTCGTCTTCGAGTAAAGAAAGAATTTAATTTTAGATACCTTTTAACTTTAGAGTTTCGAATTTTACTTAAGCAATTTTAAAATGGCCATTGATATTCAGTAGAGTATAAGTGAGGTATATTATTGACGTATTAGTACTCACCAATATAAAAATTAAGTAAAGAACATCAAATTTTTTTAATTTTTTTTAAAATTATCCCTATCTTTGTCTCTGAATTATCTAAACTTTCATATGGACAAGTGTATTATTACTTTTGCCATTCATTTATTAAAAATTTTTATTCACATTGTCCACTTTTTGATATGAATATCATTGCTTACTTAGGCAACGAGATTCGATTACTTGATCGAAAACCAATATATATATATTTTTTTTAACATTGTACCACTATTGAGTGTCTTAATTCCTTAAGCTTTCTATTTGATCTATGTAGCAAGTCTTGGGCCAATGACTCTTAAACCAGTTGGCTTTAGGGCACTAGGTATAAAATACCCCTTGGGCTTACTAGCTCGAATCAAACAAGCTACGAGTTAAGACTAACTTTATAATGAGCTTCTTCATCATTCTTATCTTTTAATACAAAACTCAATGTTTGTTTAGGCAAAGAGGCCCGATTACTTTGTGAGAAGTACTTAAAAATTATTTTATTTTAATTTAATTTTTTTAATGAAGAAATGTATAGTTATCCTACATAAGCCCATAAAAGGTATACTCTTCTTTGATGCTAGTAAAAAAAAATCAAAAATGCTTAAAGAAAAATTATTTATGTTTTAGACTTAACTCTTTATTGAATTTTCTTAATACTTGATCCCTCAATATCTCATAAATTTCTTAATTTATGCATCAATTTTTTTTTTAAAATGCTTAGTTTAACTCAATTCTTATGCATAATCGAGTGTCTAAATGCTAAATACTAACTTCTTCGAGGATTTTAAAAATTTTAAAATTTTTTATTATTCTTCCTCCTAACTTAATCGATATTATCCTTAATGGAGAAAAAAAATAAAAGATATTATAAAGAATAGGAAAGAATATACTTGACTCAGTATATTTTGATGGTCCAGCATGTGCCTTTTAAAATTTAGGCTCTTCCTCCAACTTATTCAAAATTATCCTAAAAAGAAAATCAACTAAAAAGATGAATTAGATAAAAAAAATATATTAATTTTTTACCAAGTAATCGGGTCTCGTTGCCTAAGTAAGCAATGATATTCTTATCAAAAAGTGGACAATATGAATAAAAATTTTCAATAAATAAAGGACGAAAGTAACAATACACTTGTCCATATGAAAGTTTAGATAATTCAGAGATAAAGGTAGGGATAATTTAGAAAAAGTTCAAAAAAATTTAATGTTCTTCACTTAATTTTTATATTGGTAAGTACTAATACCTCAATGATATGCCTCACTTATGCTCTATTGAATATCAATGGCCATTTTAAAACTGCTTAGATAAAATTCAAAATTCTAAAGTTAAAAGATATCTAAAACTAAATTCTTTCTTTACTCGAGGATGAGCAAAGCTTAAGTTGAGGAATGTCATAAGTATCATAAATTTATCAATAAAAAATATTAATTTAATAATTAATTTATATTTATTTTAAAAAATTAATAATTAATTTATATATAATTTTTAAGAATTTAATATTTTTATTAATTAAAAAATTAGTTAAAAAATAAAAAATAAAAAAAATAAAATATTATTATTAATAAAAGGAGCTTATTTTTTTTTATCATAATGAAATAAATTTAAAGTAAAATGAAGCTAAAATAGATGAGATATAAATTTTTTTTAAAAAAATTAAAATAAAAAAAGGAATCGGCTCAGCCAGCTCATCAAGTCAAGCCAACTCCATAAGCCAAGCCACAAAGTCAAGCCAAGTCGTCCAAGCCGACTTAGCCATAGAGTTGACCTGTCGGTCCATGAAACCAAACGTGGACCGCCATCTCAACAATATTCAATGAATCAATGCATGCCACGTGGTAGACCTAGATCGTTAAGAGGTTCACAAAAAAATTCATCGGGGCGTATAGGAGCAAAATGGTAATTTCACAAGGCTTGCTATGTGTTGATTGGTCCGGTCTTCAAATGCACCCAGTCTATATGGTCCACAGCTATAGGAATTGTGCCATCGTGTAGTCCAGATTGATGTCAGTCCAGATCCAAAGGCCAGGGTTTCTTCCTACTTTGATTTGGTTTTCCCAACTCTCCTTGATCGTGATTCGACGGTCGATAGCACTCCAAATTTAGATCCAACGGTCCAGAAAGCTCTCGATAGTGATCCAACCTCCCAGCGGTGATCTAATAGCCAGATTTGCTCCATTAAGATGCGATCGAATGGTCCACACTTAATCCAACCCAATCTAGGCTTTTAATACTCTATTTTTGATGATTTTGGGATTGTTTGATCTAGATTTGATGGTCAGATTTCACTAAAAGAGCAGAACTTGACCTAGGAGCTATTTTAATCTGAATTTTTCTAGGATTTCTTCATATTTCTTGATTAAAACTCCTTCTTAGTCCCACATTACCTGTAGAAAAATCCTCTAGCCCTCCAACATCTATTTAAATGACCCCAAGCTATCAAATCAAAGCATCTTCGATCATGGAAAGGAGTTTGATAAAGATTAGAGCCATGCTTGGGTTAGAAGCTGCTTCAAGACAATGGGTGCTGTGAAGAAGAGCTGGCTTCTACACCATTTCAATGCCAACACCAATCTAAGATCAAGATCAGCTGCTTTTATTTTATTTTATTTTTTTTAAAATTTTATATATTTAAATTATGAACTCTTAAATTAATAAAAAAATTTATTTTTATGCTTTTTAAATTTATGTTCTTTATATTTATTATAATTTAATTTTTGTACTTTAATTATTGCTCTTTATTTTATTGTAAGTAGATGCTAAGATCTAAATAGTAGATCTTAGTACCAAATTTATTTTTCCACATTATTTAATTTTTACTTTTTATTTTTTATTTTTTAACTTTAAATTAATTTTTAAAAATTTTGATAAGAGCATAATGTTGTCGTTAAGATACCGTGTTTATCAGTTTAATCAAACTTCTTAAAATAAATTAAAAATAGGTAGAAAGCAGTGAGTTAAGTCAAATCCACAAAGAAGGCAGTGTTTTAGTTTTGAAATCTTTGATTTTTATAAAAAGAATGAAAAGAAGAGATTTTTGAAAATTAATTTAAAGTTAAAAAATAAAAAATAAAAAGCAAAAATTAAATGGTGTGAAAGATAAATTTG
Organism: Cocos nucifera; assembly: GCA_006176705.1. Lineage (NCBI taxonomy): Eukaryota > Viridiplantae > Streptophyta > Magnoliopsida > Arecales > Arecaceae > Cocos > Cocos nucifera. The sequence goes on from QRFJ01000570.1 coordinate 661,857, forward strand.
GTACTAAGATCAACTATTTAGATCTTAGCATCTACTTGCAATAAAATAAAGAGCAATAATTAAAGTATAAAAATTAAATTATAATAAAAATAAAGAGCATAAAAATAAAATTTGCATTAATTTAAAAGTTCATAATTGAAATATATGAAATTTAAAAAGAAAAAAATAAAATAAAAGCAGCTGATCTTGGATCAATGTTAGCATTGAGATGGTGTAAAAGCCAACTCTTCTTCGTAGCACCCATTATCTTGAAGCAGCCTCTAACCCAAGCATGGCTCTAACCTTTATCAAACTCCTTCCTATGATCGAAGATGCTTTGATTTAATAGCCTGGGGTCCTTTAAATAGATGTTGGAGGGCTGGAGGATTTTTTTATAGGCAATGTGGGACTAAGAAGAAGTTTTAATCAAAAAATATAAAAAACTTCTAACAAAATTTAGATTAAAATAGCTCCTGGATTGAGTTTTGCTCTTCTAGTAAAATCTGGCTGTCAAATCTGGATCAAATGATCCTAAAATCATCAAAAACATAGTTTTAAAAGCCTAGATCGGGTCGGATTAAGTGTGGACTGTCCAGACATGCCTTGATGGAGCAAATCTGGCTATTAGATCATTACTAAAGGTTGGATCACCGTCGAGAGCTTTTTGGGCCGTTGGATTTGAATTTGGAGAACCGTCAACCGTCGGATCGTGATTAGGGAGAGCTGGGAAAATCAAATCAAAGTAGGAAGAAATCTTGACCGTTAGATCGGACCAGCATAAATCTGGACCGCATGATGGTGCAATTTCTATAGTTATGGACCGCATAGACCGATTGCATTTGAAAACCAAACCAATCAGCATGCGGTAAGTCCTATGAAATTACCATTTTGCCCCTATATGCTGTGATGAATTTCCTATGAATCTTTTAATGGTGTAGGTCCACCATGTGGCATGCTGTGATTGGGTGTCTTTTGTTGAGCTGACGGTCCATGACTGATTTCATGAACCGATGGGTCGACTCTGTGGCTTAGTCGGCTTGAATGGCTTGGCTTGTAGAGTCGGCTTGACTTGATGAGCTGGCTAAGCCCATTCCTTTTTTATTTTAATTTTTTTAAAAAATTCATATCTCATCCATTTTAGCTCCATTTTGCTTTAAAATTATTTTATTATGATAAAAAAAATGAGCTCTTTTTATTGATAATAATATTTTATATTTTATTTTTATTATTTTTTAATTAATAAAAATATTAATTTTTTAAAAATTATATATAAATTAATTATTAATTTTTAAAAAATATATATAAATTAATTAATTAATTAATATTTTTATTGATGAATTTATGGTACTTATCACACCCTCCAACTTAAGCTTTGCTCATCCTCGAGTAAAGAAAAAATTTAGTTTTAGATACCTTTTAACTTTAGAATTTCAAATTTTATCTAAACAATTTTTAAAATGGCCATTGATTTTCAGCAAAGTATAAATGAGGTATATCATTGGGGTATTAGTACTTATCAATAAAAAAATTTAGTAAAAAATATTAAATTTTTTTGAACTTTTTCTAAATTATCCCTACCTATATCTTTGATTTATCTAAACTTTCATATGGGCAAGTGTATATATTGCTACTTTCATCCTTCATTTATTAAAATTTTTATTCATTTTGCCCACTTTTTAACATGAATATTATTGCTTACTTAGGCAACGGAATCTGGTTACTTGATGGAAAATCAATATATATATATTTTTAATGTTGTACCACTATTGAGTGCCTTAATCCTTTAAGCTTTCTATTTGATCCTTGTAGCAAGTCTTGGGCCAATGACTTTCAAACTAGTTGGCTTTAGAGTACCAGGTATAAAATATTTCTCGGACATACTAGCTCAAATCAAATAGGCTACGAGTTAAGACTAGCTTTACAACCAGCTTCTTCATCCTTCCCATCTTTTGAAACTCAATGCTTAGGTAAAGAGGCCTGATTACTTAGTAAGAAGTATTTAAAAATTATTTTATTTTATAATTTTTTAATAAAAAATATATAGTTATCTTATACAAGCCCATAAAAAGTAGACTCTTCTTTGATGCTAATAGAAAAAATTAAAAATGCTAAAAAAAAATATTTATATTCTAGACTTAGTTTTTTATTGGATTTTTTTAATACTTGTTTCCTTAATATCTCACAAATTTTCTAATTTATACATCATTTTTTTTTAAAAAATGCTTAGTTCAACTTGATTCTTAAGCATAAATGGGTGTCTAAATGCTAAATATTAACTTCTTTGAGAACTTTAAAAATTTTAAAAATTTTTATTATTCTCTCTTCCAACTTAATCGATATTATCCTCAATGAAAAAAAAATAAAGGATATAATAAAGAAAAAAAGAATACATCTGATTCAATGTATTTTCATGGTCCAGCATATGCCTTTAAAAATTTGAGTCTCCCTCCAACTTTATTCAAAATATCCTAAAAAAGTAAACTAAAAAGATAAATTAGATAAAAAAATTAAATATTAGATTGCCTCTCAACAAGCACTAAGTTTACCATCTTCAGCCAAACACAAGGCAACTTAACTATCCTGTATCAAATACTGGATTGATAAATTTCAATGATTTTTGATTGCCAATCATAGGAAGATAGTTTGTCATCCCTTTATTGATATATTCATTGTTATTTATGAAAACATAGTTAATGACCCTATTCTTAGTTCCATGTTTGTTAAGAATTTCTCTTATTTGTTCTTCTAAAATGCTTATATATTGAGTTTTTATATTAGGAGTTAAGTTTTTGTATTAGGATGACTAAAGATGGCTTGTGTTTTGGAGGTAAATTAATATGATCTTGTTTAAACGACTTTGTTGACACTTCACTACATGCCTCTTGATTTTTATAAGAAGAACCGACTTTTAGGGGTGATGGAAACATGACTTTAGGTTTATAAGTCTCAGGTAAATCATTTATTCTCTTCTCCTCTTTATCCATCTCATTTAAATTAGAACCAGCATCAGTACTAGTTCCGGGCTCAGGTTCTTCTATGTGATTAGCTTCAGTACTAATCTATTTCTCTATATTTTTATTTTGGCTAATATCAGTACTAGTCTCTCTCATCTGATCTTGGTATGTGTCCATAAGAATTCTATAACCTTTAAGTTTCAAAATTACTTTGGCATTTTTTAATTAGGGATTCTTAAGTAGGACATTGGATTGATGACTTAGTCTAGGTGGTTGGTGGATAATTGGTGGATTGTTTATAAGATTTAAAATTGGTAGGTTCAGTAGTTGACCTAATTTTATGTTAGACTCAACTAATTATCCTATTTGAGCTTCTAGCATGATGATAGATTATTGTTAAGTCAGGATTGATTGTTGTTGATTCAAAATTAATTGTTAAAGTTGGTTAAATCTATCGTCAACTAGATTGGTCAGCTAAGAAGGTGGGTATGATGGCTGATTATAATAAAATGACTGGATAAACTGACTAGATTGACCTTTACTATAGGCATAATTTTGATATTGGGTCTGAACCTGAGTCTGTTGGGGTATCAAAGAAAAATTGGGGTGGTTCCTCCAATCTGAATTATATGAATTTGAAAAAGGATCATTAATCCGCTTAGAGTAGCCTTGAGCAACTTGAACTTGTTCTTGGATATAGGATGAAAATTGTATAGCCATAGAACAATCACTCACATGATGGGTTAGGCTAGCACAAATTAAATAAATCTTCTGATAATTAGAAGATGATGTGAATTGTGTAGGAGATTATTGACTTAGGATTAGGAGTTGGTCTAATTTCTAGACAAGAAAGTCCACTTTATTTATCAAATTCGAATTAGCCTTAGGATTAGATTCTAGATGTTTAAATTCATGGATCCCTACCCAGGTTTGGTAGAAAGATAATGAAGCATGGTTGATTGAGTTTTTACTTAGGATTTCAAATAAGGTATAGACTTCATCCTCACTCTTATTCATGAATGCATCTCCACAAGATGCATCTGCCATTTATCTATAATAGTCTCCTAAACCCTCATAGAAAGTTTGAACTATTTGCCACTTAGACAGACCATGATGTGGGCATTTTTTAAGAAGTTTCTTAAGTCTCTCCCATGACTCATGAATTTGTTCCCCTGGAAGCTGAGCAAATTCAATGATAGCTCGCCTCATGGTGTTGGTTTGACCTATGGGATAAAATTTCTTAAGAAATTTACTTTGCAATTTAGCCTAAGTTTTAATTGGTCTCCCTATTGTGCCAAGCCAGTACTTGGCTTTATCTTTTAATGAAAAAGGGAATAGAATTAATCTAAGGGCATCATTGGTTAAATTTTGAATCCTCATCGTAGAGCAGACTTCTAAAAACTCATCTAGATGCTTATACGGATCTTCATTAGTGTTCCCATAGAAAGATGGAAGTATCTGGATTGTGGTCAGCTTGATCTCATAGTGGATAGCATGGATATCAGGTAATTAGATACAAGTCGATGGATTATAGATGAAAGGATTAAAATATTTCTTCTTTTGCCTAGGTGGGTCTCTAAAATTCTTAGCCATTTGGTTATTGGGTTTAATATGGTTCAGCCATTTAATTTTTTAATTAGGTTCAACTAGGTCAGGTAAAGCAATTTTCTACCATACATGTACTAGTGCAATCCTAACGTGTGGTTCAAAATTTTTAAGATTTTTTTAAATTTTTTATTTTTTTAAAAAAATTATAATTTTTTATTTTTATATTATTATTTAATTTTTTGATATTTTTTAAAATTTTTTAATTATTTACTATTTTTATAATTATTATTTTATTTTTTTAAAATTTAATGATTTTTTAAATAATTTTATTATTTTATTATAATTTTTTATTTTTTATTTATTTTTTTTATAATTTTTATTTATTTTAATTTTTTAATTTTTTTATAATTTTTAATTATTAATTTTTAGTTATGTTTAATTTATTTAAATTTATTATTTTGAAAGACAAGAGAAGAAATGGAGAAGAAAGAAAAAAAAGTTCTAAAGAAGAAGTCCTAAGGAGTCCTAAAACTAAGAAGAGAAAGAAGATTAGATTTAATTAGGTTTAATATTTTAGTTAGCAATCAAGTTAGGTAAACAATTCTAACTAAGAATTATCCTAAATCTAGATAGCTCCTAACTACCAAGATCACCTTCAAGCCCTCCAAGTGTAAGATCAGCCATTCAACTAGTCAGGTAAGTGTAAGGTCGGTGGAGTCCCTCCGTTGCTTGTCTTAAATATCAATTGTGCTTGGCTAGGTAAGCTAATGAAACCAATTATAAACCATCTTTCTTTGGGCCCAATCGTCACTGAACCACTTTCCTAGACATCAATTAAATTGACTAACCCTAATTCGGTCCATCTTTTAGGGTTTCTTATCCTAATGAGCTCGAGTTCCTAGGGCCGATGTCTAATTGATTTTAATTAAAGGCTTAGGTCAATGCAGGATGTTGGTTGGTTGTTTGTGGGCTAAGAAAGAATGATCAAATCTCCATCTTATGTTATTTAATGGATTATGCCCTTAATTTGGTTTAATATGAATATGCACAAAAATTTTTTCAAACAAGGGATTTTATGCAATTTTAATTAGATACATGCAACTAATTGATTCTGAAGAAGCTCACCTTATTTCCAGCGATCATCAAAAAAAAAATAAGAATAAAAATAAAACTAATATGATGAATGCTCTAAGTAGTTAGGATTTCTAATCTTGACATGAAGCTTTTAATTAGATTTTAGTGGATATATTTTAATTAATTTAAATATAAAATAAATAATATTAAAAAAATTTAGGGTTAGGATTGATCTCATCAAATAAGACTGGAAGCTTCCTCCTTACCCTGATCTTTTTGTTCTTTTTCTCTTTTTCTTTTTTTCTCTCTTTTTTTCTACAAAATAAAGAAGGAAAAGTTAGTAAGCACTATTTATAAAAAATTAAAAAAATTAAAAAAATTATTTATAATTAATTGATAAGAAAATCAAAGAAATCAAAAGAAATAAATTTTCATGCCTTCCCAGACAGTGGTGCCAAAAATTTTGATAAGAGCACAATGTTGTCATTAAAATATCATGTTTATTTATTTAATTTGATTTTTTAAAATAAATTAAAAATAGGTAGAAAGCAGTAAGTCAAGTCGAATTCAAAGAGAAGACAGTATTTTAGTTTTAAAATCTTTAATTTTTATAAAAAATAAAAAAAAGATTTTTGAAACTTAATTTAAAGTCAAAAAATAAAAATAAAAAGTAGAAATTAAATGGTGCAAAAAAATAAATTTGGTACTAAGATATACTATTTAGATCTTAGCATCTACTTGTAATAAAATAAAGAGCAATAATTAAAGTATAGAAATTAAATTATAATAAAAATAAAGAGCATGAATTTAAATAGCATAAAAATAAAATTTACATTAATTTAAAAGTTCATAATTTAAATACATAGAATTTAAAAAGAAAAAAAAAAAAAAGTAGTTGATCTTGATCTTAGATCGGCGTTGGCATTGAGATGGTGTAAAAGCTAGCTCTTTTTCACAGCACTTGTTACCTTGAAGCAGCCTCTAAGCTAAGCATGGCTCTAATCTTTACCAAACTCCTTTTCATGATCGAAGACGCTTTAATTTAATAGCTTGGGGTCCTTTAAATAGATGTTGGAGGGCTGAAGGATTTTTTTATAGGCAATGTGGGATTAAGGAGGAGTTTTAATCAAGAAATATGAAAAAATTTTGATAAAATTTAGATTAAAATAGCTCCTGGATCAAGTTCTACTCTTCTGGTGAAATCTGGTCATCAAATCTGGATCAAATGACCCCAAAATCATAAAAAATGGAGTTTTAAAAGCCAAGATCGGGTCGAATTAAGTGTAGACCATCCGATCGTGCCTTGATGGAGCAAATCTAGCTGTTAGATCACCGCTGGGAGGTTGGATCATTGTCGGGAGCTTTCTAGGCCATTAAATCTGAATTTGGAGTGCTATCGACCATCAAATCGCGATCAGGGAGAGTTAGGAAAACCAAATCAAAGTAGGAAGAAACCCTGGCCACTGGATCTGGACCGACATCAATGTGGACTGCACGATGGCATAATTCCTGTAGCTATGGACCACATAGATCGAGTGCATTTGAAGACCAGACCAATCAGCATGCTGCAAGTCCTATAAAATTACCATTTTGCCCCTATATGCTATGATGAATTTCTTGTGAACCTCTTAATAGTCTAGGTCCACCATATGGCACACTGTGATTGGGTGTCTTTTGCTGAGCTGGTGGTCCACGCCTGATTTCATAGACCGACGGGTCGGCTTTACGGCTAAGTTGGCTTGGCTTGTGGAGCCGGCTTGACTTGATGAGCCGATTGAGTTGATTTCTTTTTTTATTTTATTTTTTTTTTAAAAATTCATATCTCATCCATTTTAGCTCCATTTTACTTCAAACTTATTTTATTATAATAAAAAAATAAGCTCTTTTTACTGATAATACTATTTTATTTTTTTATTTTTATTATTTTAATTAATTTTTTAATTAATAAAATATTAATTTCTTAAAAATTATATATAAATTGATTATTAATTTTTAAAAATAATATAAAATAATTAATATTAGGGATAAATTCATGCCTATCGAAGTTTGACTAAGATTCTGACTCTTGATCAGTTCCATCCGATTGCAGCTATAACAACTGAACCTCAACTCGTAGAAGTATTCGAACTCTAAATCATTCTGAGATAGCCGATCTTCAACACTGCGGTTAGATAATTTGATTGGCTGGAAAGATCGATTTTGGATTCAATGGGGCATTGTGGATTCCTTCTCCTAACGAACTTGAATAGTTAATGCTTCTACCTCAGAGAACCAGCTAAGTTCCCAGCTCCTGTGCATCCCATTCGATCGATCTCTTTTCGGTAACCTATGTGGCCCCACTCGGACGAACTTTCTTGGATCCCCCTTTTGGCAGAATCTTAGTCGAACTCCTCCTGGATTTCTCCTTTAGTGGAACTTCTTCAGCAGTCGAACTTCTTCTGAACTACCCCCAGACAAACTTCAGCGCCTTATCATTATTCACAGATGAGCAACCCTGGGAATGGCCGAACCTCAAAGGAACAATAGAGATGCCAGTGTTTCAGTCACACTTGCTTATTGTGGCCATCAGTCAATACTTTATCCAATAAGATCCCTCACAGCTAGACTCCTTTCGATTGGACGTCTTCCAGGCCTCTTCACTGATCGAACCCCTATCGGACTTCTATTCCAGCCGAATTTCTTCCAGCTGCCTGGAAGGACCATGGCGTACACCTTCAACATAGCGAATAAAAGCAATGCACGGTCAATCTTAAGAACCTCCGAACTCCTCCAAAACAACAACGTCCAAGACCCCTTCATCATGTATAATTGCCCCATCCGAACTTCACCTGTTAGGTCTCCAATAGACTAGTACGTCATGACAATGGACACTACTCTCTGTAACAAACCCCACGTGGCCCCAAATGGCCCACTACCAAGCGGTTATGGCTATCACTATCAGTTTGCTATATGCTCTAGGACTATAAAAGGGATCCTTCAGATACATTTTCTTCAAGCTCTCTTCTTCCTTCCGGTACTTTGCAACTTTCTCTACTGAGTACTTCATTTCTATTGGCTAAAAGAGTTGACTTGATCATTGGAGGGTCTTGCTGGAGCCACCCCCTAGGATCTGGATGAGACTTATTTTGTAGGTCACCGACAGCAACCTCATCTTCTCTGACTCCAGCTCTTCTTCGATGACGATCAGATTTCGCACCAACAGAATTAGCGCTAGAAGGAGGGCGGTCTCTGCCTTTTGAGATATCCTTGTTCTTAAAGGAGTGCTCAGCAGAGATCTTTACTTCTCTAGAGTTCTCCTTCCCGAAAAAGGTGCCTCCTAGGAAAGCTTCAATCCAGTGGTCAACGACCTCCATGGATAGATCCCATCCATATCTGCCCGCCCCTGTTTCATCCTCAGAAACTCAGGCTCCACCTACAGTATTGGTAGACGTGGAGCAGCTCAACCTGCTAGTCTAATAGGTTCGTAGCCTTACGAAAGCAGTGCAGGCCATGCAGCAGCAGCAGCCCTCGATGCTAATTCGGCCAGAGCAGGCTTCTTCGGAGCCCCATTATCCGATCTAGGGACGGTCAACTCTGGCTAGCCAATCGGTGACCTCGAAAAAGGAAAAGTCGAGGGCTGAGAGCCCCTGCTCTGATCATGACTCTACCCGTGGGGGGACTTTGCCCCCATTTAGTCAGAAGATCTTGGAGATCCACAATCGAAAGGATCTCCTGGATCGAAAACTACAAGAGATGAACCGGTGGATCGAGGAACTCCACCGTGCTCCCCCCTCCCATGGTAATGATATCTATACCGACCCTCCTTTCTCTCACTGCATCATGTAGGAACCTATTTTGTTGAACTTCTAACTCCCTCAATTTGAGAGTTGCGATGGAACTACCGATCCGATCGACCACTTGGAGGCCTTCCGGATGATGATGCTACTCCATGGTGCATTAGATATCATCCTATGTCGGGCTTTCCCATCTACCTTGAAAGGAGCAACCAAAAATTAGTATTCGGCCCTTAAGCTGGATACCATCTTTTTCTTTGATCAAATGAGCCACTAGTTCGTGGCTCATTTCGTCAGCAGCCGATGCTCCACCGAGGTTTCGACTCCCTCATGAACATCAAGTAGCAAGAGGGAGAATCCATTTGAGCTTATGTTAACTGCTTCAATGCTGCTATGCTAGAAGTCCAGAATCTGGATCAGTCTATCGCTATGGCCGTACTAAAAGGCGGCCTTCAGAAGAATAATCTACTATTCTCCCTAGAGAAAAAGTATCCTAGGAATTTTGCCGATATGCTGGCTTGGGCTAAAGGATATGATCGAATGGAAGAGGCCTTCAAGACCAAGGATAGTGAAGCCATAGAAGAGCGGTGAATGGACGAGCCGAACAGGCCCGCATCTAAAGAGAAGTCAAATGAGGTTCGGCCGCACTCCCAGACTCTCCTTGAGCGCAAGCGAGTCCGAACTCCTCCTCAAGCTCGTCGTCCAAGAAGCCCTGATAGAAGGGTGCAGTGGGGCTCCCCCTCTGAAGGTTCCACAACTATGCCCACTCAACGCTCTGAAGACCTAAGTACTGATAAAGATCAAGGAGCAACTGCCTAGACCAAAGAGGATGCGCACTCATCCTGGCAAGCGCAATCCTAACAGGTATTGCCTCTATTATCATGACCACAGTCATGATACTAAAGAATGTATTCAGCTTTAGAATGAAATCGAGGAGCTCATCAGACGAGGCTGGCTTGGTCGATTCCTACGACGTCGGTCCGAAGGAAGAGAGGATTGGCCAAGGGCACTACCACAACCTGAACCATCGAGATGAGAGGAGCAACAAGGAGATCAATCGCCTCTTATCATCATCAACACTATCTCTGAGGGACCTCGACGAGAAGAGGCCAGTGGATTCGAAGGATCGATGAAGAGGCAGAGGATTGGAGAATCTATAATCTTCATTGAAGTAGATGCACAGGGAGTTCAGTTCCCGCATAACGATGCAGTTGTAATTGCTTTAAATATCGCAAACTATGATGTACGCTGCATCCTTGTTGATAATGAAAGTTCAGCTGATGTCTTATTTTATGATGCTTTCTCCAAAATGTCTATATTTGATAGTCGGCTTGGGCCGATAAACTTTTCGTTAGTAGGCTTTACCAGTGACGTGGTACTGATTGAGGGCATAATAACTTTAGTTGTCACTGCAGGATAATATCCAAGGTGGTCTAGAGCATAGGTCAATTTTTTAGTTGTAAAAGCCCCATTTGCCTATAATGCTATTCTTGGCCGACCTGATTTGAACACACTTTGAGCTATAGTATCAACTTATTATTTAATGGTGAAGTTTCTGACGAGCTGCAAAATTAGAGAGATTAGAGGAGACCAGGCCTTGGCAAGACATTGTTACTCCATGGCTCTACAGAAAAACCCCCAGCCCGACCTTTGCCCTATTAATGGACTGGATGTATGACCTTATGGAGGAGCGGGATGAGCCTATGGAAGACCTCATTTCCATCCCATTGAATGATGGAAATGTGGAGCACACTATATAGATCGGCTCCAATTTGGAGAATGAGGTTCGAGTGCAACTCATCACCTTTCTTCAGAAGAACACGGACGTCTTCACCTGGACCCCAATGGATATGCCGGGGATTGATGCCGAGGTCATAGAACATCGGCTGGCTATTGATCCCAAGTGTCAGTCAGTGAAAGAGAAGATGCACAGCCATGCTCCAGAGAGGCAGAAAGCGATTGAAGAAGAAGTCGACAAGCTCCTCAAGGCCGGATTCATCCGAAAAGTTAACTATCCGAACTGGGTCTCCAATGTGGTGCTCATCTAAAAGGCGAATGGCAAGTGGAGGATGTGTATAGATTTTAGAAAGCTAAACAAAGCTTGCCTGAAAGACAACTATCCCTTGCCCAGGATTGATCAACTGATGGATGCAACCTCGGGCCACGAGCTCCTCACCTTCATGGATGCCTTTTTCGGCTATAACCAAATTCGGATGGTGCAAGAGGATGAGGAGAAAATCGCTTTTATTACTGACCGTGATCTTTACTATTATAGGGTTATGACTTTTGGACTCAAGAATGCAGGGATAATATACCAGCACCTGATCAACAAAATCTTCATGGAGTAGATCGATCGAAACATGGAAGTGTATGTGGATGACATGCTTGTCAAGAGCCGAGCTTCAATAAATCACATTACCAATCTTGAAGAGACCTTCAGTGTTAAAAAGTATAAGATGAAGCTGAATTTGACCAAGTGCATCTTTGATGTGATCTTGGAGAAGTTTTTGAGATTTATGGTGTTGAGATGTGGAATTAAGGCAAATCTAGAGAAAATCCAGGCTATTCAGGAGATGACCACTCCAAAAATAATTAAAGAAGTTCAGCACTTGACTGAAAAAGTGGCATCCCAAAACTGCTTTGTCTCGAGATCAGCCAGGCAATGCATACCCTTCTTTCAAGTTCTCAAGCAGGCAAAGAGCTTTTGCTGGATGGCAGAATGTCAATAGGCATTCGAGGAGCTTAAAAACTACCTTGGCTCACCTCCACTACTGTCAAAGCCTGAGTCTAGAGAAAAATTATTCTCGTACCTAGCAGTCTCCTCGGTAGCTCTGGCAGCAGTCCTGATCAAGGAGGAAACGAAAGTGCAGTGGCCGATCTACTACATAAGTCAGGTCCTGAGGGAAGTAGAGACCAGGTACTCTAAATTAGAAAAATTGACTTACTCTCTTCTAATTGTTGCCAAGAGACTCCAACCTTACTTTCAGGGGATACCATAATTATCCTCATGGATTAACCAATTAAAGCAGTTCTTCATCAGACGGATGCCTCCAAAAGAATCGCAAAATGGGCAATCAAGCTTACAGAATTTGGCATCAACTACCGACCTCGACCGTTGATCAAAGCCTAGATATTAGCAGATTTTATAGTAGAATATACCATTACAGATAAAGCTGAGCTTGAACAGAATGAAACCGGCATTCCATGGTTGCAACCAAGCCTCCCGAAGATAGTGCCGACCTTCCCCAAGGTTTTTAGGCCCTATACGTTGATGGTTCATCCAACGCTGTTGGAGCAGGCGTAGGGTTGGTCTTGGTTAACCCCAAGGGAGTCATCACCGAATATGTGCTATGCTTCGAATTTTTTACAACTAATAATGAGGTCGAATATGAAGCTCTAATCGCTGGGTTAAAAATAGCAAAAGAGTTAGAGGCAGACTGGCTCTGAGTTTTTAGTGATTTTCAGCTAGTGGTCGGACAGGTTAGCGGTAGCTATGAAGCTCGGAAGGAAAGCATGATGAAATATCTTGAGAAAGTAAAGAACTTAACTTCGGCCTTCAACAGTTTTAGCATTCAATGGATTCCAAGGGTAGAAAATACAAGAGCCGACCTTCTCTCTAAATTAGCCACTCTAGCCCCGGTCGAACTATCCAAAGAAGTATTTTTTAAAATTCTAAAGTGCCCAAGCTCGGAGGAGTTGTATTCTGTTATGCAGGTTGAGCACGAACCAAGTTGAATCAATCTGCTAGTTGCCTACCTCAAGGATGGAGCTCTTCCTCATGATCCGAAAGAAGCTTGGAAACTCAGGAATCAAGCTTTCTGGTATGTTCTATATGAAGGCAAGCTATATAAAAGATCGTATTTTCTACCGCTCTTAAGATGTCTCCGACCTTCAGAGGCTGACTTCGCATTATGGAAAGTGCATGAGGGAATTTGTGAAAGTCATGTAGGAGCCAGATCCCTATCACAAAGACTACTTCGGTAGGGGTACTATTGATCGATCTTGTACCACAACTCTATAAAGTATGTCAAAAAATGTGATTGCTGTCAGAGAAATGCAAACATACAAAGATAGCGGACCTCCAAGCTTACTCCACTAAGTGCACCTTGACCATTCGCATAGTGGGGAATGTATATACTTGGCTCCTTTCCAATGGCATCCGGATAACAAAAGTTCCTCCTGGTTGGGATTGACTACTTTACCAAATAGATCAAGGCCTAACCATTAGCAAAAAATACTGAGGTTAAGGTATAGAACTTTATTTGAAAGTCAATCATCTGCTAGTTTGGTCTACCCTGAATACTCATAATGGATAACGGATGACAGTTCGCTGGAACGAGGTTCACTGAGTTCTGCGAAGATCTAAACATCTTCTATTACTTCACGTCAGTGGCCCATCCACAAGCAAATGGTGAAGTAGAGGTGACTAATAGAATTTTACTGTAGGACATCAAGGCAAGGCTTGAAAGAGTAAGGAAGACTTGGGCGGACGAACTCTACCATGTCCTCTAGGTATACTGAATTACTCAAAGGCTACCGACCGAAAAAACATCATTCGCCTTGGCCTTTGGAATAGAGGCAGTCATCTCAATCGAGCTTAAACTTCCATCAGCACGGATTGTGGCCTTCAATGAGCAGCATAACTAACAAGACCTCAGAGTCAACCTCGATCTACTGGAGAAGAAAAGAGAAGAAGCCCAAGTTCGGATGGTAGCCTACAGACAAAGAATAGCTAGATACTATAACTCCAAAGTAAAAAACAAAGCATTCAGGATGGGAGACTTGGTGCTCCGACGAGCATCCATTTTGCAACATCAGAATCAAGAAAAGCTCGCCCTGAATTAGGAAGGTCTGTATAAAGTAGAGGAGGTCATCTAGCCCAGAACTTATCGCTTAAAGAAGCTCAAAGGAGCAACACTCCCGTGGCCTTGGAATTTAGAAAACCTAAAAATGTACTATCAGTAACTTTTTTTCAACAAAACTTTTCTATTTTAACATCATTACTCCTTGATGCAAAAATTACATGATGAAAAATAACTCTCTAGAGCAACCTAAAGTGCACTACTACAAAAATGGCCTATAGCAGCATATACTATGGCAGTGGTTTTCAAAATCATTGCCATAGCTCATACGGCAGCGATTTTCGTTAACCGCTGCTATAGGTCAGACCTATGGCAATGATTTTTGTAATCGCTGCTATAGATCCGACATATAGCAGCGGTTCCTAAAAATCGCTGTTATAGGTCAACTTATAGTAGCGATTCATTATAATCGCTGCCATAAGTCAGACCTATAGCAGCGGTTAGTAGGAACTGCTGCTATAAGTTGATTTATGGCAGCGATTAATTGTAACCGCTGTCATATATATATTATTAAATATTATATAATTTTAAAATTTAATATCCATCTTCACTATTTATTATCTAAATAATTATCATTAGAGTGTCATCGCAAAATATCGTCTCGATCTAATGGCCCTAGCTTCATCGATAAAAAAATTCGATTTCGATGACCACGAATGATGATGCGATGATCAATAGATGGAGACCTTCGATGGATTCAAAAATTTACAACGATGATTTCGATGATGTTTGTAGTGTACTATCAAAGTACTTTAATCGAATATCGTTATCTTGATCAATTTAGTATAGGTTAGTTTCGACCGTTAAATGATATACGAGTGATCAAAGGACCAAACGATCTTCGATTATGAGATAATTTTTTTTATAAATGATCTTGGCTACTACTTTAATTATTTCTTATGGTGGTGATTATAAAATTCAACGTGTGAGATGAAGAACGATCTAAAACTATACGTCTCCTGATAACCATTCTGAAACTTCATTGGTTGTTATCTCGTGCTTTTACAATATCTGCTTAACATGAATAGTTTATATTAAAATGATTTGAATTTTACTATCATCATCATATAAAATATTTAAAATTATAACAAAAATTATTTAACTAAAAAATTATCTCATAATTGGATGCTGTTTAACCCTTTGATTGCTTGTTTCTAATTTAACAATCAAAATCATTCTGTACTAAATTGACTATGATAACGATATCCGATTGAAGTAAAACTTTGATAGTATACTACAAACATCATCAAGATCATCGTTGTAGATTTTCGAACCCATTGAAGGTCTTCATCTATTAGATCATCACATCATCGTTCATGATCGTCAAAATTAAATTTTTTTGATCAATGAAGCTAAGGCCATCGGATCGAGGTGACCTTTTGTGAGGACACTCTAATGATAATTATTTAGATAATGAATGGTGAAGATGGACATTAAATTTTAAAATTATATAATATTTAGAAAAAAAATAAGAAAAAAATTATTTTCAACCTATGGCAGTGGTTATCAAAAACCACTGCTATAGATCTACAGCAGCAATTATAGAACCTCTGCCATAGATCTATGGCAGCGATTTTGGGTAACCGCTGTCGTAGATTAGGTTAAAAACTTTCAAATTTTTCTATTTTTCTTTCGTGCGGGCTCGATCTCTCTCTGTCTCTCCCCCTCCTCTTCATCGCCAGTGAGGCTCCTTCCCCCCAGCCGGCGTCGCTCCTCCTTCCCCCCCGATCGGCGTCGCCCCTACTTGCCCCTCGACAGGCATCGCCCCTCTTCCCCCTCCCCCTCCTCCGATCTTCCCCCTCGACCAGCCACCCTCCTTCCCCCATCCTTGGCCACCCCTCCTTCCCTCTCCCTTCACTCCATCCCGGCCCCCCAACCCCCATCTCCAACCGCCCTGCCCCCCCACCCCCCCCACCCCCCACCCCCCCCCTCCCCTCCTCCCCTCCCCCCCCCCCCCCCCCCCCCCCCATCCCCCCCCCCCCCCCATATCCCCTTCGATCCCCCCCTTCCGTACTATGTCCCCCCCCCTCGTCACTTGCCCTCCCTTCCCTGGCCCCCCCCCGACCGCCTGCTCTCTATTTTCTCTTTCTCTCTCTTCTCTATCTTACTATCTTACTTTTATTTCGTAGGTTACCTCTAGTACCATCGTCCTTCTCTAGCATCATCGCCGACGATCCTTAGAGATTTCGGTGCGACCCGCTCTCTATAGCCGTAGGTATAATTTTTTTTAAAATTTTATAGTATTATTTATTAATCATGTATATTTATAATAATTTATAGAATATTTATAATAAATATTATAAATATTTATTATAAATATTATAATTATCTACATGCCATAGTTTTTGGGTCGTGCCATGGCGGTAGCCTTGGGCTATGCCATTTTGGTAGCTGTAGACTAGATCTATCAATGGATTGGGTTTGGATCAAAATCTGGATATTAAGATTCGAACTCAATTTTAATTACTAATATCATATCCGAATCTGAATACCCGATGGGTCTGTACTTGAGAGAGGAACGGAGGGATCCGACCTCACCGCCATCATTGGGAGGGAGGGGGTCCGGTCTCACCGACGAGGAAGATTGAGAGAGGGAGAGTGGGATATTGAGAGAGAGAGAGAGAGAGGGAGGGGGTCCGACCTTGCCGGCATCACTGAGAGGGATGGGGTCTGGCCTTGTCGGTGAGGGAGATCGAGAGAGTGAGAGAGGGAGGGATGGGGTCTGGCCTCATCGATGAGGGAGATCGAGAGAGGGAGAGAGGAAGATCGAGAGATGGAAAAGCTAGAAGGAAGGGGTTCAGCCTTGCTGCCATTGTCGGTGAGAGAAATTGAGAGAGGAAGAGAGGGAGTGATCAAGGGGATGGCACACAGCAGAGCCAGCTTGGATACATAGCCGAGCTGGCTCGGGCCATGGTCGAGCCAGTTGGGGGAGGACCCGAGCTGGATGTCTCAGACACGAAGCTGGCTATCTCAGGCATGGAGCTGGCTCGACTTTTGAGTGAATAGAATTTAATATGTCTCTCTAAGGTTCCAACTTTAAGCCCTAAGGTGCCACCATCATCTACTTTGTTCTTCTTTTAGATTTCTGGATTAACACCAAGATTCATGCAAGAGATCGAATCTATGACTGTTGCTCATTCTTAATTATTTATGAATGTAATTCATGTTGTAGAATTTATTGCATAATATTTTTTGGATGTTTATATCTTATTGCTTTTATTTATTGCATTGCATAATGATAGACCCTGTTAATTGATTAGTATACATAATCTCTGGCATCCATACAATTATATGTAATTATATGGATTAGAGAATTATGTAAAATGATCAATTGATTATCCAATATGGATAGTTTAGAAATTATAGATAATTCTATAGGTAATTGCAGTATCAAATAGTATGCTAAGGATTCTGAATGAAATTTTGGACAGTATTTTCCTTTTGTTCTCCCTACATGAGAGAACTAAGGAAAAATGCTGTCAAAATTTCATTCGATCTCTATTGCATATCATTTAATTACTGTAATGAACCTATAGAATTAATGCAATTTTTGAATGAAATAGAACCTATCTTTACCTATTAGTTGGTGATAGGATGCATTTATTGCACATCTAAAAATGATATTTAATCTGAGTTCCATACATGATTTACTTGCAGTATCATCATTTCTAAAATGGTTAAGGGGTGGATAAAGTTTATTAGGCTCTTGCTAGAATATGAGGCTGGACTTCAAAAATTTTTTAATTATGCTATAGAAAAATTTAGAAACCATGGACTGATCTAATGTCCTTGTAAAAAGTGTATGGATGGACCATGGCTACCTCATCAAAATGTCAATGATCACCTCACTATTTATGATTTGAAAGTTGGTTATGAAATTTGTTGGAACCAACATGGTGAGGGTAGGCCACAAGGAGGCGATCAACCTAAAGGAGGAGTGGAATAAATGGTTCATGATATTTTTTCATTTGTTGGCCACAATGATGGTGCATCTATGTCCATGTCTGATTTTATGATTGGTCGAATGACAAACAATGAGGATGTGAAGAAGGGCTGCAAGTTGATGGAGGATGCTAATATTCCATTGTATCCTAGATGTAAAAAGATAGTGAAGCTTGAGTTCTTAATCCGATTATATCATGCGAAATGCTCGAACGGGTTCAGTAATAATGGAGTGAATTATATACTAGAGCTTTTGGAGGACATTCTTCTAGATAATGCATGAATTCTGAAGAATAATTATGAGGCATCAAAGATTATTGAATAGCTGGGCTTTACTTATACCAAGATATATGCATGTCTTAATGATTGCATGCTCTATTGGAAGGGGGATGTCAATTGCAACGAGTGCACGAGGTGTGGTGTATTAAGATAAAAATAGAATAAAGATGGCACATCGACTCGTATACCTCAAAAGTTGATGTGGCACTTTCCTTTGATTTCGAGACTACAAAAGTTGTTTATGTCGGTAAAGACATCGAAGGATATGAGATGGCATAAAGAAAACCAAACAAAAGATGATGCATTGAGGTATCTAGTCGATGGAGAGGCATGGTAGAAGTTTAATGAATTACATCTCGACTTCACACAAGAGATACGTAATGTGAGGTTGGGCTTGTTGTGCAATGGTTTCATCCCGTTCAAGCATATGATTACTACCCATAGTATATGGCCAGTATTTATTTGTATTTACAACCTCCCATTGTGGATGTGTATGAAAAAATTCTTTGCTTTCATGATAGTGCTCATTCCTGGATCGATGGAGGTAGGTAATGACATTGATATTTATTTGCAGCCTCTTATTACCAAGCTGAAACTATTATAGAGCATTCAAGGTATTCCAACTTTTGATACTTTGCTGAATGAGTCATTCTCCATGCGCACAGTGCTTTTCTAGACAATAAATGACTTTCCATCCTATGCCCTAATGTCGATTTGGAGCACCAAAGGTGAGCTAGCATGCTCAGTATATGGAAGAAACATCCGATCTAGAAGGTTGACACATCGGAGGAGTTTTAGCTACATGGGGTATGGACATTTTCTTCATCGAAACCATCCATACAAAAGGGATGCACGCTCTTTCGATGGCACTGTTGAAGAAGATGAGGCACTTGGCTGGATGTCTGGGAGTGAAGTATTTAGAGAGTTGGATGGTCTCAGTGTTGAATTTGGAAAAGGTGATCCGATTGGTGATAAAAAAGAAAGCATCGATCAAAGGAAGATGACACACACTTTAATTGGAGAAAAAAGAGCATCTTCTTTGACTTGCCATATTGGAAGACAAACTTATTGTGCCACTGCTTAGATGTAATGCATATTGAAAAGAATGTGTGCGAGCTCCTTTTGGCAACAATCTTGAATATCAAGGATAAGACCAATGATGACTTGAATTTCTGACTTGACTTGAAAGAAGGGATATTAGAAGATCACTCTATCCAAAGCTGGTAGGGGGAGAATAGTGAAAGTTTCCTCATGCATGCTATGTTATGAATGCCTCCGAACGGTCCATATTTCTTCATGTGTTGGGGAACATAAAGATCCTAGATGGATACTCAAGCAACATATCAAAGCGTGTGAATGGTAAGGATGTCAAACTTGGGGGATTGAAGACTCATGATTATCATGTACTGATGCTGGAATTGATCCCAATAGCTATTCGCCGCGTGTTGCCAAAAAATGTTAGAATGGTAGTTATTTGTCTTTGCAACTTTTATAGAGATATTTGTGCAAAAAGGTTGCTAAGAAAGATGTGAAGAAAATGAAGGCAAGGATGGTGACTATACTATGTGACCTAGAGAAGATATTTTTACCATCATTTTCCATGGTTATGATGCATCTCACCATGCACCTTGTGAGGAAAGTTGTACTTGAAGGCCCAGTATAATATCGATGGATGTATCCTACTAAGAGAAATATTCAAACTCTAAAATCTTATATAAGAAATATAAATTACCCAAAGGGATCTATAGCAGAAGGTTATTTGGGTCAAGAGTGTATGGATTTTTGTACCATATACTTAAACAAACTCGAGACACATCATAATTGATCAATGAGGAATCAGGATGATCAGTATGAGCCAATTGAGCCTGCATTTGAGTCCATTCCATAGCCAGGTGGACTTTCCATTTCATACCGCCTCACTGATTTGAGCATTGAGGAAAGGGATAAGGCACACCGCTACGTGCTCTTCAACTATGATGTCATTAAGCCGTACATAAGGTGAGTCACTCAGCATTATTTATTTCATAATAATTAGATAAAAATATTAACTATACATAAATTTATTCTTTGTGCATGCAGCAAACATAAGAAGGTCATAAGAGTAAAATATAGTGGCCTAAGTATGCGGGAGAAAGAGAAAATGCATAGCAATAAATTTTCTGAATGGTTTAAAGATCATGTAAGTGATTATATATTCTTGCCTGATACAACTTATTGGAACATGTTTACTAATTAGGTGTCATCTACTTAATTAGGTGTAGAGATTGCCGCTTAGTGAGTGAGCCCTGAAGTGCATGCTCTTTCAATGGATCCTAATCGTACCATGCGTAAGTATAAATAGCTCGTCATTAATGGCTACAGATTTAATATTCATAGTAGATCAGTAAATATGGCCACACAAAATAGTGGCATCATGTTAAATGCCACCACTAGGTGTTATGCTAGCTCGAGGTATTCACAGCCTCATACGAAGGATTTGAACTATTATGGCATGGTGGAGAAGATAGTCATCTTAGACTATTACTCTAAAGAAAGGATCGCGTTGATGAAGTGCGATTGGTTTGACACCTTATCATAGTCTGGGATGAAGATTGATGAGTATGGTTTTACTCTCGTTAACATGCAATGCCATCTCCGCACTGAAGAACCATATATACTTGCCTCCCAATCTAGTCAAGTCTTCTATGTTAGTGATTCCTTGGAGCCTCAATGGGATGTTGTTGTAAGGATGGTGCCTAGGCATATTTTTGATGATACCGAAGTTGATGACGATGTTGGACCATGCATGCAAAGCACTCCTCTAGGACAAAACTTACATGGTACTGTAGAGGTCCCAGACATATTTGTTAGGAGCGATGGTGATGTTCATATTGTAGATGCCACTAGATGATGACTTCAACATTCTGGTATAAATTATTGGAGTCTAATTATTGATTTTTATTTGAATTTTTCTTTATATCTTTCTTATTTTGGTCAAAGAGCTTTCTTTCTTCTGATCTTTGGAAGCTTAAAAAAAATGTGTGCCATGCCGGTAGGTCGTGTCGTGCCATGCCATGTCGGCCACTAAGAGAACCTCCATCTGATATAAATATTAAAGACTATTTATTGATGCTATACTAATATTATTGTTCAACATGTTATATTGATTAATGTTCATTAACGTTGCAGGTCACGATGGTACCAAAATGCCATCTAGCTTTCACCCCTGCCCCTCGACGAGTTACGCACAGTTCAGCATCCGAGGAGCGGTCGGAGCATACTCCATCCACCTCAACGCACGTTTTGGAGTCACGGGCTTCAAGGATATGTTGGTCCGTATTCTAGCTCCAGCTCCAGCTCCGACTTTGGCTCCAGCACTAGCTCCAGCTCCAGCTCCGGCTTTAGCTCCAGCTTTGACTCCGACTCTCGATGATAATGACGATGATGTAGATTTAGAAGACTTTTGATGTATTTTATTTTTTTAAAAAATATTATAATAAATTTTATTTGGTAATAAAATTTTAGCATTTCAAAATAATTTTATGTTTATTATATTTTCTTGTGTTATATATCTATATTTATCAGGTAAAATATATAAAAAAAATAAAAATTTTATTTTTTTAATTATTCAAGATCTATGATAGTGGTTTTATAACCACTGTCTAATCTATGCCAATTGCTGCCATAGGTCCATGGTGCAAATGGTGCCAACCACTGTATTAGACCTATGGTAGTGGTTAAGAAATCACTGCTATAGATTATCTATGGCAGCGGTTATGTAACCGCTGCTCTAGATAACCTATGACAGTGGTTACATAACTGCTGCTATAGGTTGATATATTGTAGTGATTTATAAATCATTATAATAGGCCATCTTGTTAGATATATGTTCCCTAGAAGCTAGAATTGGCTGACACTTATAATACACTTCTAAGGGCAAAATTATAATTTTGACTAATATCAATAAAATAGATTATTTTCTATCACATATGTGTATTTAGTGTCTGTGATACATCCTTTGAGTTAATGGTAATGATAATTCATATTTTTAAGAGTTGAAAATTTAAGACATGAATAATCATTGTTAACTCATAAAATGCTCCCGACCATAGGATCATCACGAGGATGGTGATTGATCCGAAATGTTGGTGTACAATCGCTTCTCTTTAGTAGATGAGTCTTAAGTCTATGGTGTGGAGATACCAGAGCGAGAGTACAGGTACTCGTTAGAGAACGAGGGCACTGAGCATGACCATCTTGAGTAGTCATTAGGGAGTCTACCTTCTCGTCAATGACTGACTCAATGCTGCAGTAGTGTGTTTGGTTCTTTGACCTGAGATGCATCGACAGTTCACCTTGAGGGTGTTATAGTTTGACTACACCATTACTCGGTCTCCTAGCCATATGGAACCCTGAGGTGTATGTTGGCTATAGCATGTTCATTGTAGGAACTGGATGGCATCAAGATGGAATCTATCTACCTCGGTGGTAGAGGAGCAGCCCTATGATGATCATGAGAATCAAGTTCAGAAGTCCATGGCCATGGCAGAGTGAAATAATAGAAAGAGTTTCTATTTAGATTTTCACATCGGACTCGAATCGAATGATTACATCATATGATAGAAACTAGGGTTTGACGAGTTTACCTTAACCCTAATCTGATCGGGGCTCAAGATAGAAGAACTTAATCACACAGGTAGCTGCACCAAGAGGTTCACATTCAGCTCTGATGGGTTGCCACCATATACTGCTAGGTGTCACTGGTGGATTTTGGGAGCAATTAGAATGATTTAGATGATCGATCATTCTAGCTATTCGAATCAGAAGAGTTCTGATCCATCGAAAGGAGTTTCGATGATATCGATGATAGAGATCATGACATATCCCATTACTATATAGAACTAAACCTAACTGGGTCACACAAACAAGGGTTTGAATTTGGTGATCATCAATTAAATTGGTCCAGTTCAATTGATCTGAATGAGATTCAATTAGGTTCAAGGAAATCGTGCTAGCACTCGATTGAACCTAACGTTCTTCTTTTACTATCATAAATAAGTTGTCCTGCTTGAGCCAAAGAAGTTTGTGCTCAATCAGAGGCCTTCATATGGTCTGACTGGAGGTTGTCCAAGTTAGAAAAGGTTGTCTTATTTTGTAAGACATTACCTACCATTTTTGGTCACCTACCATTTCTTGTTCTTTGACTTTGGTCAAAAGTCTACCTTTGACTGGTCAAATGTTGACCATAGATACTTTGACTTTTGACCACATGTCACACACCTATTGGAGAGCTGGTGGGGGCTTGTCCCCCTGCCAGAACCTGGCAAGGAGGAGGGCGCACGCCACCCTAGGCGTGTGCCCAAGTTGGAGGCGCCTAGGAGTCCTTGTTGGACAAGGACTCCATCTCCTTTTTGGATTCCAATTAGAGTTCTCCTAAGAACCAACTTTGACTGGTCTTAGGCACCCTCTAAGGAGGAATCCAGGGGACTCTATTTCCACCAATCAGATTTAGATCTGATTTCACAAAGAGTTGTGATTGGTTGGGAAGAAGAGAAGTTGGATCACAGACAGTCTATAAATAAGACCCTGCGCCCAACCCAGATTATGATTGGAAGTGATTGAAAGGAATCACAATTCCCCATGCCCCAAGGCTACCTCTCCCCTCTTCCTCCATGCCAAACCACCTTCTCCCTCTCCTCTCCATGTCCAAAAGGAGTTTTGGATTTTTGGTTGGTGCAATCCAGATCAAAGAAAGGCGATTGAAAGCTAGAAGGCTGCACTGCTGCAAAGGACGACTGCTGATCTTCAAAAGGAGTTTTGAAGATCCTCCAGATCAGATCCAGATCTAATTTCTGGAGACGTGATAGAGAAGAAGAGGATATCTAGATCTAGCTTGAGTGGATACCGGTAGAGGCCAGGCACTTGCATGGCTAGATCCAGAACCTTCCGCTGCATACAGGATCATCAACGGGTAATAGGATTACCCATATCAAGGTAAATTAAATTTGATTTAATTTATCTAGATTTTATTTAATTTCTAAAATAATAATAATTAAATCTAAAATATCTTAGATCTGATTTAGATCAAAGAAATTTTTTTTTAAAATATATCTTTAATTAAGAATTAAGTTTTATGGAATATTAAATTGGTCCTAAAATTGAGAATTTCAGATCTAAGACATATTCATAATTACTGGGTTCGGGCTTGGATAGGCTCAATTAGGTCTAAGCGGATGATCAACCGAATCAAAAAGTTGGTTAGATGGACAACAATGCTTAAATGACCCAAGCCTAATAGGATTAAGTCTGTCAAGATCGAGTCACGATCAAGCAAGGACCTAATTAGGCTCAGGGTTAAAGTCGGATTTGTAGGCTAACCCAATGGTTCTGACTCACAATTTTGGTGTCCTAATAGGTAAGTTTGGCATTAGACGACCGAGCTGCGTTTTTAATTGGAAGCTACTCGACCTGATGCGTTCTTGTGCGAGTTAACGGCATATTCCTTCCATCGTTTCTCACTTAATCTGGCCATATCTGTTGACACAGTTCTGATCTGAGTGTGTCAATAATCGAGCTGAACCCAGCCACAGTTAGTCATAATTGTTATGACTAAGTCAAGTCTAGTTTAATGAGACCTGAATCAATTTCTCCCTAAGAAAAGATTAAGTCCGAGGTCTTCCACCATTGTAAGACCGTCGGGCCCTTCTCGGGGTTGATTTGTTCTCGTCGCTTGATACAGTGGCTCAGTTACCACCGCGGAAGATGCAAACCATGTCTATTAGGATTGATGCTATGGGCTGGTAGGATGAGTTTGGGCTCAATTATTCTGGATCGGTTGAGAGACCCAAATTAAGAACCAGTCTATGCAAATGGTGCGGTCTGAACTTAACTAAGGAGTGGTCAATATTTTTTGGATACGGTGAAGATTCATGAAATTAGAGACCAATTTGGTTGCAACCATGATTAGAGAAATCCATTTGGAACAAGAGTTTGTTCACTCATTGGACTTAACCCATCACCAATAAACTGTTATGAGGTGATTGAGTCAGTTGGATGACCGCACCAGCCCAACTAGAATCATCAATCGCGGAGATTTCGCATCACTAACAAGAGGGAGTGTAGGGATCGAGAAAATTAGTGGGAGGCTAATTTTTTTAAAAATAAAATCCCTAAACAAAATTGGTCAAGTCAAATTACAGATATCTAACTAGAATCTTTGACTCTCCTACATGGAATATGTTGCGTCAAAATCCATTGGCAACGTATCCTGGGCACACAAGGGGGGGGGACTCGACTAGACCCAATTATAAAGATTGGCTCAGAGGAGACTACCAAAATTGTTTTGGGTTTAGAGAAGTTAAACACATGTTTTGACCAGGGACCCTCCCACCTTACCAGCTCGTCCATCCTGAACAGAGAGCGTCTCTAGAAAAATGCTGATTGACGAAGACAATAATGGCCAGTATCCTACATGTTGGGCTCGTGTCTGATGAGCTCCAGTGCCAACATGAAGATATCGGACTGTCGCAAATGTTTGGCTCATCTGCAGGAGATGTTTGGTGAACAGAGCTCGCGCAGCCAAAATATCGGAGTCACGAAATGACTTTTAAGGCTAAGATGCGTGATTGGGCAGCTCAGTTCCAGATCACTATCTGACAATGATTCAAGGAACATGGAAGATCTTGCAGAAGCTCGATGTGAAGTTGGACTTGGACTGCCAGAACATATTATTCTGCAATCCTTGACTGATGCATATGGGCAATTCATCATGAATTACCACATGCATAAACTTCAAAATAATTCCTTGGCCGAGTTGATGAATATGTGGTTACCGCTTGAAGCTTTCTTATGAAAAGGTTTCTAAAGGCTTTAGTTTCTTGCTATTGGAATGGAACTTCTTTCCAAAAGAAAGCTTATGGAAAGAAAAAAGAAGTTGTGAAATAGCAAAAAGGTGGAAGGATCAAGAAGAAGAAGGCAAAAATCGAAGAAAAAGGCGATGGCAAGGAAAGTGTTTTCCATGCAAAGCGCACGTCGCCCAATTGGAAGCGGAACTGCCCTACTACTGGCCACCCAAAGAACAAGAAGGAAGGTCCCTTCTGGAGTATGCCTCATTATTGAAGTCTAACCTTACGGTTTTCTTCTGCATCCAGTTGGGTGCTGACTCTGGTTCTAGTGCTCATCTGTTGCCAACTTCCATTACAGGGTCTTGAGGATAGCAGGAGGCTGAGGGAATGGAAGACATGATCCTAACACGTCGGTAATGGAGCAAGAGTTGCCTGGCAGTAGCCGTGGGAACATACCCTCTATCGATTACCATCTGTTTAGATTTAGTTTTTAAAAAGACTGTTTATTATGTGCCTACAGCTATGCAGGAATTTGAATTTCTTATTTCATGCTTAGCATTAGAAAGGTTATTATGTGATCACCTTCTTTAAGGACCATTGGTAAACATTCTTGTAGATGAAAGAAATAATAATTGCAAATGGTTTCCTTTGTAATGGTCTTTATCAGTTGGCATTATTGATGTAACCTATTTTAAACTATCGAGCAAATGTGATGCCAAATGACCTAGGGATAGGTCCCAAACGATAGATAATCTATGGCACCTGATGATTAGGTCATATAGTAGAGATAGGATTAACAAATTGAAAAAATGGGCTATTGAGTCCATTGACTTTTGAGTCATGTCAACTCTGTGAATCTTGTCTTCCAATGGCAAAATGGACATAAACTCGCCTTTGTGGACATGGGGAGAAGGGCCAACAGATCTCTTGCCCTAGTACATACTGATGTGTGCGGCCCATTTGATGTGCCGGTAGAGGCAATTTTGTCTACTTTATTACCTTACCGATGATCTGTCTAGGTATGGGTATGTGTATCTTATGAGACATAAGTCTGAAGCTTTTGAAAAGTTCAAAGAATTCAGACATGAAGTAGAAAAACAAACTAAAAAACCCATTAAGGTCTTCGATCCGATCGAGGAGGTGAATACCTTAGCTGGGAAATTTCCTAGACTATCTTAGGAAAATGGCATAGTCTCTCAATGGACTCCATCAGAACACTCAACCTCAACGGGGGGTTTCAGAACGGAGAAATCGACTCTATTTGGATATGGTTCGGATCCATGATGAGCTTCACAACCTCCCAGATTTTCTTTGGGGACACTTCATTATTAACTTCAATCTATCTACTGAATAGGTTCCTCTAAAACCGTCCTACCACACCGTATATGAGATATGGCACGGTAAGAAATCAAGTCTGAGTCATCTCAGATTTGGGGTTGTCTGGCTTATGTCAAAAGACAACAAGCGGACAAGTTAGAGTTTAGGTCCTTTAGAGCTCGATTCATAGGATATCCTAAAGAGGTCATGTAGGATACTATTCTACATTCCAGAAGACCACAATGTGATTGTGAGCGACATGCCATATTCTTTGAAAAATAGTTTATTCAGATTGTGCATTGAAAGCAGATTAAGCTTGATGAGAAAGTCTCACAAGCAGAACGAGCTAAGGACAAGTTGGAACCAAATTAGGTTGAGCCAATTAAGAACACTAACCTCCTCCACCTCGTAGATCGGAAAGAGTTTTCCATCCCCTGAAAGATACTTAGGTATTATTTCAGAGGATGTAGAGGAAATGTTCCTCGTAGGTAATTGTGCTCATGGGGATGATTCCCAAAACCTACAACGATGCGATATCAGATATCGACTCTGAGAAATGGCTTGAGGCAATGAAGTCAGAGAGATTGACTCGATGCACTCAAACCAAGTCTGGACCTTGGTAGATCCACCAGAAGGTATAGTACCTATTGGGTTTGTAAATGGATCTTCAAGAGAAAGATTGGTTGCAGATGGGAATGTGGAGACATTCAAGGCTAGACTGGTGGCAAAAGGTTATAGTCAACGTGAAGGCATTGACTTATCAGGATACCTTTTCCCCGGTAGCTATGCTAAAATCCATCCGCACATTGCTTGCTGTTGCAGCCTATTTCGATTATGAAATATGGCAAATGGACGTGAAAACGACATTCCTAAATGGATATCTTGAGGAAGATATCTATAGGAACAGCCGCTAGGTTTCACATCCAATGATATGATCACAAGGTTTTGCAACTGCAAAGGTCCATATATGACTTAAGGCAAGCATCTCGGAGCTGGAACACTCATTTCAATGATGTGATCAAAAAGTTTGGTTTCATCAAAAATGAAGAGGAACCATGTGTTTTCAAAAGGGTCAGTGGGAGCACTGTTGTCTTCCTCGTATTGTACGTGGATGACATCCTCCTTATTGAAAATGATATTCCCATGTTGACATCAGTCAAGATGTGGTTGTCCAAGGAATTCTCCATGAAAGACCTAGGTGAAGCATCCTTTATTCTAGGAATTAAGGTCTATAGGGATAGACCGAATAGGATGCTAGGACTTTCACAGAAGATGTACATAGAGGAAGTACTAAAGAGGTTTAGTATGGAAAACTCTAAGAGGGGATTAATACCCTTCAGACATGGTATTCATCTTTTCCAAGAAGATGTGCCCCAGCACACCTGAGGAAATAGAATAGCATGAGCAAGATACCTTATTGCTTCTGCAATAGGGAGCCTCATGTATGCCATGCTATGTACACGACCTGATATAGCCCATGCTGTGAGTGTCACAAGCAGATATCAGTCAATCCAGGTGAAGAACACTGGACTTCTATGAAATGTATCCTTAAGTACTTGAGAAGAACTAAGGATATGATGTTGGTCTTTGGTAACGGAGAACTCCAAGTTCAAGATACACAGACTCGGACTTTCATGTCTGATATAGTGATCGAAAGTCGACATCTGGAAGTCTGTTTGTGTGCAATGGTGGAGCTGTCAGCTGGAAGAGTTTCAAGCAAACTGTGGATAGCAATTCCACCATGGAAGCAGAATATATAGCTTGCATCAGAGGCTGCAAAGGAAGCATTCTGGTACAAGAAGTTTGCTGCAGAAATTGGAGTAATGCCATCAGATGCCATTCCTGTTTACCGCGACAAACAATGGCGCCATAGCCCTTGCTAAGGAGCCGAGGTCTCACCAGAAAGTCCAAGCACATTGAGGGCGATATCATCTTCATCCGCGATTACCTTGAGAAGGTTACGTTGAGGTCAAGAGAGTCACTTCGTAGATAATGTGGCAGACCCACTTACAAAAACCGTTGGGCCAGCAGAAGATCGAAAGCCCACTTGAGAAGATGGACTTAGACTTGTAGCCAATTGGCTTTAGGACAAGTGGAAGATTGTTAGATAATATGTGCCCTAGAAGCAAGAATTGGCTGACACTTGTAATACACTTCTAGGGCAAAATTATAATTTTGACTATAATTAATGAAATGGGTTATTTTCTATCACAGATGGTATTTAGTGTCATGATACATCCTTTGAGTTAATGGTAAGATAATTCATATTTTCAAGAGTTGAAAATTTAAGACATGAATAATCATTTTAACTCATAAACAGCTCCCGACCATAGGATCATCACGAGGATGGTGATTGATCCGGAAGGTTGGTGTACATCGCTTCTCTTTAGTAGATGAGTCTTTGAGTCTACGGTGTGGAGACACCGAGCGAAGTACATGTACTCGTTAAGAATGAGGGCACTGAGCGTGACCACCTCGAGTAGTCATTAGGGAGTCTACCTTCTCGTCAATGACTGACTCGATGCTGCAGTAGTGTGTCTGGTTCTTTGACCTGAGATGCATCGGCAGTTCACCTTGAGGGTGTTATAGTTTGACTACACCATTACTCGGTCTCCTAGCCATATTGGAACCCTGAGGTGTATTGTTGGCTATTAGCATGTTCATTGTAGGAACTGGATTGCATCAAGATGGATCTATTTCTACCTCGCGTGGTAGAGGAGTAGCCCTATGATGATCATGAGAATCAAGTCAGAATCCATGGCCATGGAGAGTGAAATAATAGAAGAGTTTCTATTTAGATTTTCATCATTGGACTCGAATCGAATGATTACATCATATGACAGAGACTAGGGTTTGACGAGTTTCACCTATAACCCTAATCTGATCGGGCTCAAGATAGAAGAAACTAATCACACAGGTAGCTGCACCAAGAGGTTCGCATTCAGCTCTGATGGGTGCCACCATATACTGCTAGGTGTCACGGTGGATTTTTGGGAGCAATTAGAATGATTTAGATGATCGATCATTCTAGCTGTTTGAATCAGAAGAGCTCTGATCCATCGAAAGGAGTTTCATGATGATCTGATGATAGAGATCATGGACATATCCATTACCATACAGAACTGAACCTAACTGGGTCACACAAACAAGGGTTTGAATCTGGTGATCATCAATTGAACTGATCTAGTTCAATTGATCTGAATGAGATTCAATTAGGTTCAAGGAATCGTGCTAGCACTCGATTGAAACCTAATGTTCTTCTTTTACTATCATAAATAAGTTGTCCTGACTGAGCCAAAGGAGTTTGTGCTCAATCAGAGGCCTTCATATGGTCTTACTTGAAGGTTGCCCAAGTCAGAATAGGTTGTCTTATTTGTAAGACATTACCTGCCATTTTTGGTCACCTGCATTTTCTTGTTCTTTGACTTTGGTCAAAGCTTACTTGACTGGTCAATGTTGACCATTGACCTTTGACTTTTTACACATGTCATGCACCTATTGGAGAGCTGGTGGGGGCCTGTCCCCTGCCAGAACCTGGCAAGGAGGAAGGGCGCACGCCAAGGGTGGCGTGAGCCCAAGTTGGAGGTGCCTAGGAGTCCTTGTTGGACAAGGACTCCACCTCCCTTTTGGATTCCAATCAGAGTTCTACTAAGAATCCAGTTTGACTGGTCTTAGGCGCCCTCTAAGGATAAATCCAGGGGTCTCTATTCCAACTAATCAGATTTAGATCTGATTTCACAAAGGGTTGTGATTGGTTGAGAGGAAGAGGAGTTGGATCACAAGAGGTCTATAAATAAGACCCTGCGCCCAACCCTAAATAAAAAAGTGAATGTAATTCAATTGAGAAACCCCATGCCTCAAGGCTACCTCTCCCCTCCTTCTCCACGCCATAGTCTCTTCTCCCCTTGCTCTCCACGTCCAAAAGAGTTTTGGACTTAGGTTGGTGCGATTCAGATCAAGAAAGGCGATCAAAAGCAAGAAGGCTTGTGTGCTGCAAAAGGACGACTGCCAGATCTTCAAAAGAATTTTGAAGATCCTCTAGATCAGATCTAGATTTGATTTTTGGAGGTGTGATAGAGAAAAAGAGGATCTCCAGATCCAACCTGAGTGGATACCGGTAGAGGCCAGGTGCTTGCGTGGCTAGATCCAGAACCTTCCGCTGCAATCAGGATCATCTACAGGATAATAGGATTACCCAAATCAGGTAAATTAAATTTGATTTAATTTATCTTATTTTATTTTATTTATTAAAATAATAAGAATCAGATCTGAAACATATCAAGATCTGATTGAGATCAAGAGAAAATTTTTGAAATATATCTCTTGATCTAATCAGATCTGGATGAACCTGGACCGGGAAATCAGGATTTTCCTTCAATAGGTACATCAATATGTAGCTGATAAAGACCATTAATAAGGAAACCATTTATAATTTTATTTCTTTCATAAAGAATGTTACAATGGTCCTTAAAGAAGGTAATCACATAGCCTTCTAGTGCTAAGCATGAAACAGAAATCAAATTTCTGCTAGCTGCAGGCACATAATAACAGTCTTTTACAACTAAGTCTAAACCAGATGATAATCGAAGAGGGTATGTTCCCACGGCTACTGCAGCAACTTTTGCTCTATTATCGATGCGTAGGATCATGTCTCCATCCCTCAACCTCCTGCTATCCTCAAGACCCTGCATGAAAGTGCACAGATGAGCACTAGAACCAGAGTCAAGCACCCAACTGGATGCAGAAGAAACCGTAAGGTTAGACTCAATAACGAGCGTACCTCCAGAAGGACCTTCCTTCTTGTTCTTTAGGATGGCCAGGTAAGTAGGGCAGTTTCGCTTCCAATGGTCATCGCTGTTGCAATGGAAACACTTTCCTTTGACATCGGCCCTTTTCTTTGGTTCTCCTTCTTGTTCTTGGCTCCTTCCACCTTCTGCTTTTTCGCAGATTTCTTTTTCTTTCCATAAGATTTTTTTTTGGAAGAAGTCCATTCCATAGCAAGAACTGAGCCTTTAGAACCTTTCATAGAAAGCTCAGCGATAACCAGCATATTCATTAATTCGGCCAAAGAATTTTGAAGTTTATGCATGTGGTAATTCATGATGAATTGTCCATATGCATCAGTCAAGGATTGCAGAATAATATTGTTCTGTAGGTCCAAGTCTAACTTCACATCGAGCTTCTCAAGCTCCTCCATGTCCTTGATCATTGTCAGACAGTGATCTTGGACTGACTGCCCATCACGCATCTTAGCCTTAAAAAGTTATTTCATGACTTGATATTTGGCTGTGCGACTCTGTTCACCAAACATCTCCTGCAGGTGAGCCAACATTTGGCGAGCAGTCCCGATATCTTCATGTTGGCACTGGAGCTCATCAAACATCGAGCCCAACATGTAATATCTAGCCTTATTATCTTCGTCTATCCATTTTTTCAGAGACGCTCTCTGTTTAATGGATGGACGAGCTGGTAAGGTGGGAGGGTCCTGGTCCAGTACATGGGTTAACTTCTTAGAACCCAAAACTATTTTGTAATTCCTGAGCCAATCTTTATAATTGGATCCAGTCAGTCTATGTGTGTCCAGGATACGTGCCAATGGGTTGGACGCAAACATTTTCCTGTAGAGAGTCAAAGATTCTAGTTAGATATTGTAATTTTGACTTGACCAATTTATTTAAAGATTTTATTTTTAAACAAATTAGCTTCCACTATTTTTTTGGATCCCTATTCTCCCTCTGTAAGGATGCAAAAATCTCCATGATTAATGATTTCTAGTGGGTGGTGCGGTCTCACCAACTGACTCATCACCTCACCTAATAGTTATTGGTGATGAGTTAGCCAATGAGTGAACAACTCTTGTTCAATGATTCTCTAATCATGGTGCACCCAAACATGGTCTCTAATTCATGAATCTCACCATATCCGGAATATTGATCCACTCCTTAGTTAAGTCAGACCCACCATTTGCATAGATTGGGTTTCTAATTAAGTCTCTCGCCGTATCCGAAATATTGGTCCCAACTCATCCTCTAGCCCATAGCATCCAATGCCTAATAGACATGGTTGCATCTTTTCGGTGCAACTGAGTTACTTTATCCAGTCAAGAACAATCAACCTCGGGAAGGGCCCGCACGTCTACAATGGTAGAAGACCTCAGACTTAATCTTTTCTTAAGGAGAATTGATTCAGATCTCATTAAACTAGACTTGTCATAGTCATAACAATTATGACTAACCTAGTGGCATGGGTTAGCTCGGATTATTGACCACCTCAGATCAGAACTGTGTCAATAGATATGGCTAGGTAAGATGAGATCGGTGAAGGAATATGCCATTAAACTCATACAAGAACGCATTCAGGTCGAGTAGCTTCCAATTAAAAACCAGTCGATTCGTATGTGCCAAACTTACCTTAGACACCAAATTGTTGAGCCAGAACCAATTGGATTAGCCTATAATCTAGACTCTAACCTTTGAGCTTAATTAGGTCTTGCTTGATCGTGATTCGATCTTGACCCAGACTTAATCCTATTAGGTCGATCAATTTAAGCATTGTTGATCCCATCTAACCAACTCTTGATTTGGTTTGATCAACCGCTTAGACCTAATTGAGCTACCCAAGCCCGAACCTAGTATTATAAATATGTCTTAGATCTAAAATTCTCAATTTTAGACCTAATTGATATTGCATAATCTTAATTTTTAATTAAGTAGGGTTCATAAACAAAATATGCATAATAAATTCTAGGGTTTCAGATCTAGGGTTTTTGCAAAAAGTAAGTTTTTGGATTTCTGATTAAGGACGAACACGCAGCACCCCACACATTATAAGAACCCCATCGAATGAGAAGAGAGGGCCTTTTTACCCTTCTTTCATTCTTATGACTGGACGGCCAAGAGGAACGCCTTAATCAGGAACATGCAATACTACAAAACAGTTTTAATCTATTATCATATATCTCATATATAAATCAGATCTAAACATGGCATATTTATGCATACATCTCATGTATAGAATCATGCATATTTTTAGATCTAAATTATCTTTATAATAATCTAAAAACTAGATTTAATTGATCCAATCAAAATAAATTCTAATCTTAGATATTATGTAGAACTATTCTACAAACTAGTCTAGAATGCATCAATCATATCTCATATGATATTTAAAAAATAAATAATTTTATTTACTATTTTAGATATCCATTATAACCATTAATAATATTCAAAAAATAATAAATACTAATAGATCTAAGATATGATTTAATCCGATTAAAATTAGAAACATGCAAGACTATTCTATAGAACTATTCTATTTTAGAACTAGTCAATGCATATTTCCTAAATCTTAGACCAAATTCATTTAATTTTAATTTTTTCTAATTTTTAGATCTAATCACATTCTCACGTGATATCTGAAATCATTTATTTTTAATTAAAAAAATATTTAAAATAAGATCTAAACACTTTTAAACCTTGGCTCTGATACCAGTTTTTTTTTGTTTGAGAAAATCTTGATTTCCTGGACCAGGTTCGTTCAGATCTGAATCAGATCAG